>JACEII010000684.1:0-15302 GCA_014332785.1 Antheraea mylitta
CACAGTATTGGGTAACTAGAGTAAGCTGTGCATAGTCATATCTAACTAGTCTGACGACTATTATGAATTGCGGTTTTATCGTATTGTTTACTTTATTAATTCTTTCTATACTGACAATATTTTCTTTTCAGTATAATCACCTCTAATGATGTATAATAAAATGTCTCATCAAATTATTAATAGTTGGATAAGAAATATCTTTTTGTCGAAAGGCATCGGTTCTATTTGAATTTAAATTCAAACCCTGGCGATAGTTGTAGATTCCTATTCCCTACATGTCGCTAGCACAATAACATATTCTATAATAGCTTCCTTACTAAACCCGATTAGGCCTCCTTCGCCGATTAGGCCTCCCACGGCAGCGGCGCAAGCCTAGGTTCGATCCCTCGGTAGGGAGCCCTTGAGTGTGTTGCTTGCGCGATACGGTGACACACAAATATACATCACCGCTACAACACTACACGATCACCCCCACACACGTGCACGCCTACACGCTTACACATGAAAATGGAAGGGTTTACTTTTTTTTTCCGATAATAAATATATGGAGGAGTTGATGAGGCGTGTATACTTGGTACACATATATGTTTCAACAACTCATACATATATGAATAGTTAGCTAGGTTAGCTAAGATAGGTCGTGATTTTGCATGCTACAGGCAAGAGCCAAGCCGAGGTGTGCCGTGCACCCTTGAGCTGGTTACCAAAATAAAATCGGCTGAGTGCCTTAAGCGCTCGCCTTAGTAGTCCGGTGAAACTATTAAGCCCTTGCTAGGTCAATAGCGTAGTCATTTCGAAAAAAAAATTACTAAACATATTTTCTGTCTCCCTTTTATTATTCATCATCAATTGATATACTCTTTTCTAGTTTGATTTCGTAACATTTAACGCAAAATATAGCATTCACCAATTATTCTAATACCAGTCCATAACTGAATTATGTAGAGCGAATAGGTATATTTTACAGACTCCCGCGTGACCCACTAAAGTTTTTGTGTCTCCATGTATGTTCAACTTTTTAAAACATTGTAATTAAATTACATGAATTAACTGACAATCCACAATTTTAAATAAATTCCTTTTACAGATGGCAGAAATAATATTCGTCAGACGAAAAGTGGCGACGGTGTTAAACGAACCAAATCCTTTGATAATCTTGCTCATAGTGACAATCCTTGATTTATGTACTGGACAAGTTGTAAATAGGGCACCTCACTTTGTGCCGCAGGCTGGCGATATGACCCAGTTCAGCGTTTCTGAAGATACGCCTATGGGCACACCGGTGTATCAGTTAAAAGGTACAATAATATTAAAGGAAAAAAGGATTATCAAACATAATATAAAGTCGATATAATACAAATTTTCAACTTCTGACAGAATGCTATACACACTGTTTAGTAATATATTTGGTAATATTGAATTATAATTATTGCGAAAGACTGAAAGCATAATCGTTTAGTTTTAGTATCTGAGCCAGCGTTGATGGTGACGGAGAGATCGTGATGAAACCATAGCATAGTGGGTTTTCCTAAACCCGCCTGATTGAAAATCTGTTGCCAAGCACATATGGATATGTTCCGGCAACTATACATAACAGGCAGTACTCCGCAGCCCAAAAAGTTTAGCGTGTTTACCATCTTGGATCATACCGTCATTTAATATTTGCTCAGGTTGTGGTCAAACGGTATAACTTACAATGTATTTAAAAGAACTATGAATTTTTGTCTCGGCAGTTGCATTTGAGAGTCTGTTTCTTTAGGTTTAGCGTCTCTTAAGACATGTTATCACTTAACAGCATGCGAGGTTACGGTCAACTGCTTATCATATATAAAAAAAACAGTTATTACACTTTCAAATAAGTGATTTCATTAAATCGTAATATCGATTTTAGATTACTCCATTATATGTTACTTCATGATTAATACAATGTAGTCTCTAAGTAGAATAAGCCATTTTTGGATTTTTTACTTCCAGGTGTCGATCCAGAAAATGGCCAGTTACGTTATTCTATATCCGGCCAGTATTTTTCGGTGGATCCGTCAACTGGAGTTGTAACTTTGGCGAAAAGTTTAGATAGAGAGGAGCAGGATTCTCTTGAAGTTATCATCAGTATTACTGGTAAATAAAAAATAATTACACCGTCCAAAAAAAAAAAGTGGTTTGAACATTTAACACCACCGACTTGTATTACGACCCATTGAATCCGCATCTGAAGTTTTTATGGGCCATAAGCCATTGTAAATCGTATAAGTGAATGTCAAGAAATTGCAAAAAACGGGTTAAACTAACTCTAGATTTATATTCAATGGGTCGAAATATATGTTGTTAGGTAAGTGGGGTCAAATGTACCTACAAAACACTTTTTGTGTGCCGGCATTGCTATACTATATCAGCTTTATCAAAGATATACTACATTTAGGAATAATTAGTACAAGAGTCGAGAAACTGGTGATTTATGTTTAAAAATAACAATCTTCTAAGGGTTTGTCAAAAGCTTGATTCTGAATTCATTTAATATTGTATGTTACTTTTTATCAAGATTTCTCTTTGATTTTTCCCACTGTAATGACTATTATTATAATATGTTATTTGGTATTTATAGACGAGGGTATAGCGGACACAGAACCAAATACAGTGTCTCTTCGAAGGGTGATACCAGTTAAGGACATCAATGACAATCCTCCTGTGTTCCATAATAGACCGTATATAGTTAATATAAGTGAAGCAACGCCAGTTGGAACCGAAATCGAGGTACTTGATGAAATTACTAAAGTTATTTATAAAGGAATACAAGTGATAGCATATTATAATACAAAAGTAAATTTGTACATAAAAAGGGTAGTAGTAGTAAGGCGAACTGTATCATATGGGTGACATATTGAAAAAAGTGCCCAGTTGTAAGTACTAAATAATAGTTCTAAAGTACCCTCCAAGATGGCACTAGCATAGGCATAGATTATGGATAGGCTGAAATAATCTTGTAAACATAACCTAAAATAATTTCCGTAAGAAATCTTTGAGTGTGAAAGAATAGGTTGTGATTTTAAATAATACGTTTAGTGATTTTTCAGTGTTTCCTTTTATAAATCCTGTTGTAATAATCAAACAATATTGAACGATGTTGCTACTGTATGCTTATGAACTCTTGCATGCATGCCACCCTAATTTAAAGCATTTTGAAGGACACTTTTGCATACACAGAGATGGATCTCCTTACCTTTACACTGCATACTTGTACAATATAAACTGATAGATTATTTTAAATTATGTATAGAGTAATTTAAAACTACTCATTTTTAAACATTACGTGTGTTATGTAAAATAAATGTTACCCTTCAATAATAATATTTAATATTTTTTTATAATTTTATGTGACAAAGGGAATTCTTTGGAAATTAAATAAATAATTCACACTAATGTCGAAATTATGAAATACTTACTGTTTTATATATTCACTTATGTTGAGGATTTGATAATTTCTTATTTCAATTATATATTATATTTTTAGGTTAGTCCAAAGATTATCGTATCAGATCAAGATGAAGGGGAAAATGCAAAAATTCGTGTGATATGTTCTACCAAAGAAAAGGGGAGTGACTCTGAGGCGTGTTCAACTTTTAGAGTTGAAACCGATATGGTATGTATTAATATTTATGTAACTTAATCCAGAATGTAGTTATTATTAATTTAAATGTTTGTTCACGTTGAACTCCAAAATTATTCAACCGATCGTTCTAAAAGTTAGCATTTGTGTATAATTTAGTCTAACTTGAGATGTTGATTATTGTTGTTAATATTAAGGTTCATCAATCTTGTACAGACAGCGCTTTAAATTAGAATAAAAGAGAACTGTGCCAGCTTTTACAGGTAGATTGCGCTACGTTTTAATTTTGAATTTATTTTTCAACTTTAGTTTATTTTCATGATGCACGTGTTTTATTCAATTCAGCATGTAATGATTGAGCCATAGCAATGCGTAGTCTGGTCAACTAGTAACTAATAAAATGTAGCAATGATTTTGTTTAAATAATAAGCATTTAAAAATAAATACATACTTTGTTAACAGACAAAAAGTACGACAAATAATTCCAGTTATTACGTTGAATATTGTCTATAGAATTATTTATACACAAATGAGAACTTTGAAAAGCATGCATACTTGTATTAGCTTGTGTTAATGTTTATTAAAAATCTTAAATAAAAACTATTAAAATCATTTACTAATTTACAGAAATAATTAATACAATGAATACCAACATTTTGTTAATAATGTAATAATAATTTTACAGATAACGCCCAATCAATATCAAGTACGATTATTTCTCAAGAAGCCATTGGATTTCGAAAGCAGGTCAGCTTATATAATAAGTTTGGAAGCAAGTGATGCATCTGATAAGCCACTGAAAGCTGCAGCTAGTGTGGCCGTTACTATTTGGGATATACAAGACCAACCGCCAACTTTTGTCAATGCACCATATTCGGCGACAGTACCTGAGAACACTCTACCGGTATGATTTTTACATACTGATGCAATAAATTATTCTACTGCACTTTTGTTCAGAATTATTTATAAAATACTTATGGGCATAGAAGTCAAATTTGTAACAATGTATTTTTTATACTTTATTGGTTTTAGCGTTTGACCATAACTTCGTCTGATGTTAAATTACAATGAAGTCTAAGATAGTTTACTTATATGGTATTTGGAGATAAATAATGCTCTTGATTACTTTATTTGTTTATTTACGTAATTAACTCTTTAGCGGGCATTCTAATCGCTCTACGAAATATGTGGCATCAGCGCAATCAGCGTAAATACGCTAAACCTAAAAGGATCTTGAATAGAGTTGGCGGAACACAACATACACTTTGTTCCTAATCAACGAAAACAAATTGCAAAAACAAAATACACAAAGAAAGTATGTACTCAACCGACAGATTTCGGGTGGTTAACAAAACACAAACGTCTAGTAACTTTGACATCCCGTAGCTGTGTCAAAATGTTTATTGAAACACTATTAACCCTCAGCTCCGTACATTACCCCTTACTATCCGTCCTTCGTATCCCTCCCATCCGTAGGTAGCAAACAATACGTACTTAACTTACAGTACAAGACGTTTTGTATAGGAACAATTTTGGTTACGCCTCGTTCAAATTATTACCGTTAGTAAGCAAAATGATTCGTTTTGTGAATATAGGAACTGGGCATTAGTGTACGTCCAGAGTGGAGTGGAGCGTCGTACGTGTCGGGGCATGCGGCATTCATTTCAGACATATGCATTAAAACGTAGGTGTCCTGAGTGGCGCATGAGCGTCGCTCTTGAACGCTGCACGCCCCGCTGAACGCAAATTAACTCAGGTTGTTCACGTAGAAAAAGCCATACTATTATACCATACCATTTCATCACAATGTTTTCCTTCACGGAAAGCTCCGGCTCACTTGCTAGGATAGAGAAACCTAAAATCATCAACGCGATGTCCGCACTCGCTATTAATTTAGCCATCATCGCTTCAAACATGCGTTACGACAATGAAAAAAAATTAATACAAGTTACAATATTTAATAATTAACAGAGATACAATAACATCTACTGTATAAACTAATGTTGCGTCTTCACTAAATATTACAAGTAAATTGTTGAGGTAAATATCACAAATTAACAATAGATATATTTCAGGATACAAGTATTTTAGAAATTATTGCTAAAGATGGAGATACAGCAAACCCTCGACCAGTTTTATTGACTATAGAAGGAGACAATGAGCAATACTTCAAATTACTTCCTGATAGACCATTAGGTCGAGCTACGTTAGTTGCAACTGATATACCAATAGACAGGGAAAGTGATGCAGTAATGCAAAATGGTGGTGTCTATAGCTTTTTCATAAAGGTACTGTGTATTAATCTTGCTTTAGTAGGATTTTTTTTGCAAAACAATAACTTTGCGATGAAATGTATATTATAATTATGATAACAAGTCATATATAGGCTTTTAAAAATTATACCAATGTTATTATTTAAAAAACTATATTATATTTTGTTCCATGAAATTAATAATGAATTAAAGCATCTCTTATATTGTTATTGGTAAAATAAACAAAACTGCACATTAAATTATACTTGCATTTAGAGGAACTTCATAGTTTCTAAAATTTATATTTCTGTTTATAGTTAATATTCTCTATTCTAATATTCACTTTAATATTCTAGGCAACAGAATTGATAAACAACGAAGTACCATCTGATTATACTGTGACGCCTGTAACAATTATCGTTACTGATGTTGATGATCACGCTCCTCAATTCAATAAACAAATTTACGATATATCAATACCTGAAAATATTGAAAATGGAAGCCCTATACCGGGTTTATCGATTTACGTGGAAGACTATGATGTAGGTCAAAATAGTAAATACAACTTAAAATTGCGAAACGTACACAATTCAGAAGGGGTTTTTTCTATAAGCCCTGAGCATGGTGAAGGTAGAACTCCTATAAGTATTAAAGTAAAAGATTCCTCTAAATTAGACTACGACGTCGATAAGGAAGAACAAAGAATTTTTACTTTTGATATAGTATCATATCTCAACGACACAGATTTATCATCATCTAGAATAAAGATTAAGCTATTAGATATGAATGACAATGCTCCAGTATTTGATCAGTCAAATTATAAATTTAACGTTCATGAAAACGCCACAGTCGATACTAAAATTGGAGATATACAAGCTACTGATAAAGACTATGGTATTTTTGGGGAAATTGAATACACATTAACTGGTTTTGGATCGAATTTGTTTAAAACAGACTCAAGTAAAGGAGGGTTGTATGTGAAAGAAATGTTGGATTATGAGAAACAGAAAAGTTATAGCTTAACAATGTTTGCTAAGGACGGTGGAGGGAAAGGTTCCACAGCAAGTATTTTTATAGATGTTCTCGATGTAAACGATAATGCTCCACTATTTGAAGCTCCTGAATATATTAGAACTATAAGAGATAGTGTATCTAGTTTTGAGCCTCAACTTGTAGTACGGGTAAGTATGATTACTATATAAAAAATTTTCAAACAGGATCAATATTATTAAAAACTATAATAATAATTTTACTCTAGGCAACAGATGCTGATGGTCCTACTCAAGGTAACGGCCGAGTGAAATATTCTCTTGAATCAGATAATAGCATCACTCATAGAGGTAATGTATTTGGAATAGATGAGGAAACAGGAGAAATTATCATAATAGACAAAGTAGATAGTATGGATACACCTAGAGGACAATATGAGCTTGTTGTTAGAGCTACCGATTTCGGTAAGTTATTAAGTGAAAATATTACAGTAGTATTTATAAGTATATTATCATTATTTCACTTACAAATTAATTATCTCTTACAATTCGAACGCAAAATTCCAATGCATTATATAAAATGAACATCACACAAACATACATATTTTAATAATTTCTACAAATAATTAGTTTACTAATTAACCAATTTTACAGGAACACCGCCTCTTCATAACGAAACACGTGTCTTCATAAGAGTTGGTGTTCCTGGAAACCAACGACCGACTTTTAAAGGAAATTATCACCATTACAAATATACTGCATCTCAACACAGTACCGAGACCAATACAGATTTCATTTTTGACTTGAATCCAATGAATTATAAAGCAACAATAAGGGAAGATGCACAACCTGGTCAAAACGTTACGATGGTAGTAGCAAATGACCCAGATGGATTGGATGAATTATTAAGTTATCATATAGTTTCCGGATCGAAAGACAACTTTGCTATAAATGAAAAGTAAGAAATATACTTTTTATATATAATTAAAAATATGTTAAAATATGCCATTACAATGTATCTAAATTTAATTCCAGAACTGGATTAATAACAGTCTCTAATGATGCAAACTTAGATCGAGATGTCAATCCCGATCGGTATGAAATCATTGTAGCTGCAGTAGATAGTGGCATGCCAATACCTGAAACCGCGACAACAACTGTATTTGTAACGATACAAGACGTTAATGATAAATCACCGAAATTTAATATGACTGAAACAACAACATATATTTCAGAGAAAACTAAAATTGGTAAACTGGTAACTAAAGTCGTTGCGTATGATACAGATGTAAATTCAAAATTAAAATATAGTATAATAGAACCTATAAAGGCGTTATCGAAAGCTGGCGTTCAACTGAAACCAAATTCGCCATATAATTATAAAAACATATTTCGAATCGATGAAGAAACAGGAGAAATATTTGTAAACGGTTCTTTGGATTATAGTCAAGCAAGCATTGTTATATTAACTGTTAAAGTAATTGACATAAATGCAGAAGTTAACAAAGAAAACCAGTTTGCTGTTATTGAGTTTACTATTTATGTACAACCATATGCTGATAAAAATCCTCAGTTCACAAACCCTGGTTGGAGTAGTTCGAAGCCAATAATCCATCACAAAATAAAAGAAGAACAACCCATAGGAAGTACTGTATTAGTGTTGACTGCTGAAGATCCTATATCTGGTCATTTAATATCTAATTTTAAAGTAATTAACTCAGAAACAGGCTTATTACAAGTAGATCCACAAAGCGGCCAAGTAGTTTTAACTAACCATTTAGATTATGAACAAATGACAAATCCTAATCTGACATTGACCGTCAAAGCAACTAGTACTGATGGGACCAAGCACAGTGAAGCGAAAATTATTATAGAAGTAATGAATATAAATGATAATCCACCTACTTTTGACAAAGAGGTGAGTAACTAAAATTTATATCTAGTTTTGAATAAAGGTGTTTTTTCTATTTTACTGTATCTTGCTACAACCATTGAAGGGAATAATATAATTTTTATGTAATTTTGTTTGCAGTTATATAAAGTGAGTGTTCTAGAATCAGTTAAATATCCTGAACAAATTGCAACTATAAAAGCTACTGATTCAGATGCTATATTAACTGAAGATGATAGAATAAAAGGATATTCTGATATTACGTACACGTTGAAAGGAGAAAACTCTGACCTATTTACTATTGACAACGAAACCGGTGCAATACAGGTTTGGCTTTCCTTTAGCAACTAAACATGAAACCCCCAATTGTGAAAACATTTTGCCAAAATGCCACAATTTGTAATTGCAATTATTTCTTGTCTACAAGGGCTATTATTCCAAAACTTAGTTTCGTGAAACTGGATTCAATAAAACGTATATTGATATATTTAAAATTAATCTCTTGACTTTATAAATTTCAAAAACTTTCTAAATTATTGTTTGGTCTTATATAGGTGGCAGAAAATAAAACATTAGACAGAGAGCGGCAATCAGTTCTACGTTTAGAAATAGAAGCTGCTGATATTCCAAAAGGTGGCGCAGACAGATTAAAGACAACTGCTACTATACTGGTAGATGTACTAGATGTAGATGACAATGAACCGACGTTTGAAAAAAAAGTGTACATTGGTGAGTGATCTATTTTTTGTTTAAATTGTTTTATGACATAGATTGCCAGCTATTTATGTGCATCATAATAATTACGTGTTAAAATATAAAACAAAAGACATCAATATATTCCTATTATCGTAAAATATTTGTTAATACCATTAATAAAGTACTAAATGTAAATAATATTATTAAATTAATATTAACTGAATTTTTATTCAAAAAATTAATTAAAACTTTTTACCTTCAGCTGTGGTTCCCGAAAATGTACCAGTGGGCATTAGAGTGACAAAACTTACTGCAACTGATCCGGATGAAGGTTTAGGAGGGGAAGTTAAATACGACTTTTTGGACGAAGGGGAAGCTAGTGGTAATTATTCTGATATCAATATTCGAATAAAATATACTCTTTCACAATGTAAATCAAATTCATATGTCAATATCTAACCAAAGAGTATCAAATACAATAAGAGGAAATTAAAAGAATATTCGTATTTTTTTATACAAAATAAATCAATTTCAGGTCTCTTTGCCATTGATCCAAAGACTGGTGAAATAACAACCCGCAAAGATTTAACTGGTCGTGGACGAACAGATCCTTATCGTTTACTGGTTGGAGCAACTGATGGCGGTGGTCACAGTAGTGATACTTCACTATCGATTTATATTGGAGATGTCAGTGCTAATGATGGCGTGCCACGGTTCATTAGACCTGCTGCGGGTGAACTTTTAAGTATTAGCGAGGTAAAAAGATTTACAAAACTCCTCATTTTTTTATAGCACGGCAAATTGACTGCACTATGCCTGATATTAAGCTCAATATAATTCGAAAACAACTTTGACCACTTAGAGACAAACTACCTATCATCAATCGCCGCTGTCATGCTATTCTGCGTCAATTTCTTTTCATGTTATGTCATATTTAAAACATCCTATTTGATTTTATAATTATTCAATTTGACGCTTCTTAACCTCAGACGATGTATTTATTTATTATAAATATGGATTTATAATTTAGCATATTATGTATTTCTACTAGAATGCTACTCTTGGCTCTCCGGTATTTCAAGTTGTAGCCAGCGACCCTGACGATCCTACCCAACCATCCGGACAACTTTTCTATTCTATACAGCAAAACAATGCAGATGCGAAGGTTTTTGCTATAGGTGAGAAATTCGTAATACTTACTGGCTCTGTGCATAGATTTTGTGTCTATATCTCCATTACTGTACAAAAAAGGTTGACTAATTTTAAAACTTATTACAATCGACGATTGTAATTTATTTCTACACTTATATTCATTTCAATCAAATTCATTAAAAATATGAAATTTGTCATATATCTTATTGAATTTGAAAAACTTGCATAATATCTTCAATTCAAACTCCAAATATGTTTATGTTAATTAAAAAAATGTTTTATATTTTCAGATCCTCTTTCAGGCTTAATAACAACACGAAAATTATTAGATCGAGAAAAAAAGGATTCTTACACCTTAGTATTACTTGTGACGGACAAAGGCCAACCACCTCAGCAAAGCTCGAGAATTGTCACAGTGATGATTACAGACGTTGATGACCACAAACCATATTTCCGAAGAAACTTGGTAATTGTAACAAGTTATTATATAACTGAGATCAGAATATCTTATAGTATCTGTCAAAAAATGAATTCAGACAATTGTTATGAAAGAGCCACGGGCATGTTATAAGCGGGAGTTCCGATTCTGACGTGGCCGGGAATGGTTGTGTCCGTGCCACAGAGCAATATTTCGATTTTCGCGACTATAGTGATACAGTGTATTCCAGTGTAATACGTAGTGTTACTGTAATTTGCGAGTGCTGTTTTAGAGTATTTTAAAAACCGCACTTTTCAGTGCGCACCCTATATAGCGGATAATACAACGTGTCGAACATCCAGCGCATCGTATCGTGTTGGACGTGTGTGTCTCGTGTAATTTGTCACATATCCAGAGCTTCGTTTCGACGTTTTAATCGAGAATTTCAATCGTTGGTCGTTCTTTTCAGAGCATTTTATGTATATTTTTAGTGCGCGTCGTGTTCAACGTGTACTTAACATCGAGATCGACGTAGATAGCAGGCGTATCCGACTTTTGCCACATAGCACCTGCGTGCCAGATGTGTGCGTTGTTTGTTCTTGTTGCAGAGTGAGTCATCACCGTCGCTATTGTACTCGAGCTACATTATTTAGTGACCCATCGTTACTAATTAAATAATTTATTAAACGGCACTTCTCAGTGCGAACACAAACATTTGATAGTCCCGTAGCTTCATTCTGGCGTGCCCCCCTGCCCATTAGGCAGGGAGGTTAATTTAATCCGTCCCCGTACTCCTCCCCCCCATGCCACGGAATGGCTAGTCAAAATCAGTCGATGTTAGATCACCTAAACTGGCTGGAAAAAATTATACAAAAAGTTGCAACCCATGGCGCGCATCCATTAGAAGATTTTCAAATTGAATTAGAATATGCGTCTCGTATCCCAACCGCGAATTCCTTTGATTTGCTAGATTCGTATCAGTGTCCGGAAAGACACGATGATAGGACTCCCGCCACCGTCCCCATCCCGAGTTCCAACTCAGAATCCGGAGCTGATATGGAGCTCGATACAGTCGTACCCGCCGCATCTGTAGCCGCCCCCACCACGTCTGTAGTCTTACCCGCCGCGAATTCCGAAAATGATAGATTCGAAGTCGTTACACGTAAACGGAAAAATTCGAACCCCACTCCCTCCGCGTCCCAAGTCTCCGATTCTGAGTTGGGTTCCATACACCCGGTTCAGAAAAATATCAAGAGAGATAGCACCCGAATGCCTGTGCCTGCGTCAGCTAATCACAAGCCCCACCCCATCGATCTTAGTCAAGCCGACGCTACGACTTCCGTAGCCACGGCGAAGAAGCACCGCCCACCGCCCCCTGTTACAATCCAAGACAAGGCTTCATGGTTAAAGATTTCCACTAAAATGAACGATTTAAAAATTCAATACACCTCCGCCTTGAATACCTCCACGGGTATTCAAGTGAAAGTTCCTACATCCACTGATTTTCGCAAACTAACCACCTTTCTCAGGGAGGGCCATTACGCGTATTTTACGTTTACTCTCGAGGAAGAGCGCCTCCTTCGCGTAGTTCTCAGACGTATCCCGGTAGAACTATTGACCGACGACGTCTCTGCCTCCTTGAAGGAGCGCAACTTCCCAGTCCGTGAGGTGCACAGGATGTATCACCCGCATACCCGAGCATCCTATAACATGGTTCTGGTTATCCTAGATCGCTCCCAGGAAGGAAAGGCTATCTTTAGCCTGACCTCTGTATGTGGCCTCACCGGTATCACCTTTGAGCCTCCCCGGAAAACTCACACCCCGTCGGAATATCATAACTGTCAGAGTTATGCTCACTCGGCGCGGAGAACTGCTATCTCCGCCCTAGGTTCGTCAAGTGCCTAGGAGACCACTCCACGTAGGAGTGCGAGCGCACGCCCGGCATTCCTGAACCTCCTAGCTGCGTGTAAAATAACGGCAGTAAACGATCAGTACCAGCCTGTCTCTCCAAACAGAGCGTGCTCATGACCACGCCCGCGTAACCACAGATCACACTGCCGTGGTTTGGGTGTAAATTTCGCTCCCGCATACCAGATTAGGCACCCATCGGCAGCGGCTCAAGTCTAGGTTCGATCCCTCGGCAGAGAGCTCTTGAGTGCGTTACTTGCACGATACAGTGACACAAAAATTTACATCACGGCTACAACACTACACGATCACCCCCACACACGTGCACGCCTACACGCTTACACATGGAAGTGGAAGGGTTTTATTTTTTTTTCCCTTATCGAACTGAAAAAACTCTAATTTTCCGATAAAAAATATTAGGAGGGCTTGTTGAGGCATGTATGCTTGGTACACATATGCGTCTCAACAACTCAAACATATATGAATAGTTAGCAAGGTTAGCTAAGATAGGTAGCGAGTTTGCATGTAACAGGCAATAGCCAAGCCAAGGTGTGCCGTGCACCCTTGAGCTAGTTGCCCAAATAAAATCGGCTGAGTGCTTTAAACGCTCGCCTTAGTAGTTCGGTGAAGCTGTTATGACCTTGCTAGCCAATAGCGTAGTCAGTACGAAAAAAAAAATGTTATAAGCGAAAGCATTTGAGGTGATTACCACGACATCCACACAAGCCGAAGTATGTAACCTAGACAAATCAAAATCAAAATATCCTTTATTCAGTTTAGGCCCTGAGAAGGCGCTTATGAAAGTCAAAGCTACCACAGGTTCGAGAATAATCCAGTCATCGAGAAGAATCTGCAAGAAGCTCGATCTGGTTAATTTGTTTATGTTACATATTTTCACAAAGCATAATTAGTTACAAAATGTTTAGTGGATGCACGGGGTTATATTGGCACTTTCAAAGTCAGGCAAGTGGTCGTCTATGTCAAGAATTTTAATTAAAGTGGACTGCATATATTGAGGTATTAGAAATATATGCCGAAAGTATTTTTTTATAAGCGGGCTAAAGGTTCGCATACCTGCTATGTTTCCTCCGCTGTTGTTACCAATGTGGAGAGTAGCAGCTTTCCAAAAATGCACACATAAAAACAAAACAGAATTTTGGTGCCCATCGACTAAGGAGTCTAAGTATGAAAGGGTCATAAAATAATTTAGACGACCCCCAAGAGCATTTTTTTATGGATGTGACAATATTATGCTCGTTTGTTATAGGATGATCCTCCTATACTAATAAATATAAAGGAAGAAGTTCCAATTGGCTCTGTTATTGGAACATTAGAAGCTATAGATGAAGATACAGGAGAAAACTCAGCAATAGATTACGTTATTACAGGTATTGTATGGGATTATTCTTACAAGAACCATAGAAATCTTTGTATATATATTTGTATTCATTGCATAGATACAATATTAGAACTTTATTCTCAAACAATGCTTTTAATTTCAGATGGAAACGACTTAGGTCTTATAAAATTGGAACGTACGAATAACAGTAAAGCCCACATAATAGCTGCGGCGAGGCTAGATAGAGAAGAAGTTGCGAAGCAATTGATTACAGTAAAGTGTCATAAATACGGTGTAAACCCCGTGGTAAATAAAGAATACAATCGTTTGGTGAGTACATTAATAAAATATATTCCATGATAAATTAAAATACTTTACTTTAAGTACATATGTATATACCAAAGAATAACTAAAAAGCTTTTGAATTCTGCAATAGGCGTATAATGACAAATATTTTAATTTAATGTAATGATGGAAATTAAATGATAATTTTCAGGATCCCTCAGAAATTCAAGTTTTAATTAAAATTCTTGATATAGACGACCACTTGCCTGAGTTTGAAAGTACCAACATAACCGTTGGTGTAAGACTGAATGTCCCTATAGACACGATTATAGCAACTGTAAAAGCAATAGACAAGGATCCAGACGCTCTACCCATAGATTACAAATTAGTTAACATATCTTTCGAATCACCAATTAAAGGGAAATCCCTAAACAACGTCACTGATGTTCTAACATTGAATAATGTTACTGGAGATATAAAGATAATGAAAAATTTAATACATTATGCAGATGGCATATTTAGGTATGTACTAAATTATTTTTGTCATTTTTTAGAAAAGAGATTCCTTGATCTCCTCAATAGAGAGGGAGAGAAAAAGAGAAAATTATTATAATATTTGAAAAACAATTCTAATTAAATGTAATGAAATAAAATCTGTTGTTTGAAAACTGTGTAAAAAATATTGTATAAATAATTGATAATAATAAATTACATATTAGTATTTTTTACAGACTGGTGCTAAGAGCAAATAACTCTGTTGAGCCTGAA
>JACEII010000685.1:0-15302 GCA_014332785.1 Antheraea mylitta
TTCAGGCTCAACAGAGTTATTTGCTCTTAGCACCAGTCTGTAAAAAATACTAATATGTAATTTATTATTATCAATTATTTATACAATATTTTTTACACAGTTTTCAAACAACAGATTTTATTTCATTACATTTAATTAGAATTGTTTTTCAAATATTATAATAATTTTCTCTTTTTCTCTCCCTCTCTATTGAGGAGATCAAGGAATCTCTTTTCTAAAAAATGACAAAAATAATTTAGTACATACCTAAATATGCCATCTGCATAATGTATTAAATTTTTCATTATCTTTATATCTCCAGTAACATTATTCAATGTTAGAACATCAGTGACGTTGTTTAGGGATTTCCCTTTAATTGGTGATTCGAAAGATATGTTAACTAATTTGTAATCTATGGGTAGAGCGTCTGGATCCTTGTCTATTGCTTTTACAGTTGCTATAATCGTGTCTATAGGGACATTCAGTCTTACACCAACGGTTATGTTGGTACTTTCAAACTCAGGCAAGTGGTCGTCTATATCAAGAATTTTAATTAAAACTTGAATTTCTGAGGGATCCTGAAAATTATCATTTAATTTCCATCATTACATTAAATTAAAATATTTGTCATTATACGCCTATTGCAGAATTCAAAAGCTTTTTAGTTATTCTTTGGTATATACATATGTACTTAAAGTAAAGTATTTTAATTTATCATGGAATATATTTTATTAATGTACTCACCAAACGATTGTATTCTTTATTTACCACGGGGTTTACACCGTATTTATGACACTTTACTGTAATCAATTGCTTCGCAACTTCTTCTCTATCTAGCCTCGCCGCAGCTATTATGTGGGCTTTACTGTTATTCGTACGTTCCAATTTTATAAGACCTAAGTCGTTTCCATCTGAAATTAAAAGCATTGTTTGAGAATAAAGTTCTAATATTGTATCTATGCAATGAATACAAATATATATACAAAGATTTCTATGGTTCTTGTAAGAATAATCCCATACAATACCTGTAATAACGTAATCTATTGCTGAGTTTTCTCCTGTATCTTCATCTATAGCTTCTAATGTTCCAATAACAGAGCCAATTGGAACTTCTTCCTTTATATTTATTAGTATAGGAGGATCATCCTATAACAAACGAGCATAATATTGTCACATCCATAAAAAAATGCTCTTGGGGGTCGTCTAAATTATTTTATGACCCTTTCATACTTAGACTCCTTAGTCGATGGGCACCAAAATTCTGTTTTGTTTTTATGTGTGCATTTTTGGAAAGCTGCTACTCTCCACATTGGTAACAACAGCGGAGGAAACATAGCAGGTATGCGAACCTTTAGCCCGCTTATAAAAAAATACTTTCGGCATATATTTCTAATACCTCAATATATGCAGTCCACTTTAATTAAAATTCTTGACATAGACGACCACTTGCCTGACTTTGAAAGTGCCAATATAACCCCGTGCATCCACTAAACATTTTGTAACTAATTATGCTTTGTGAAAATATGTAACATAAACAAATTAACCAGATCGAGCTTCTTGCAGATTCTTCTCGATGACTGGATTATTCTCGAACCTGTGGTAGCTTTGACTTTCATAAGCGCCTTCTCAGGGCCTAAACTGAATAAAGGATATTTTGATTTTGATTTGTCTAGGTTACATACTTCGGCTTGTGTGGATGTCGTGGTAATCACCTCAAATGCTTTCGCTTATAACATTTTTTTTTTCGTACTGACTACGCTATTGGCTAGCAAGGTCATAACAGCTTCACCGAACTACTAAGGCGAGCGTTTAAAGCACTCAGCCGATTTTATTTGGGCAACTAGCTCAAGGGTGCACGGCACACCTTGGCTTGGCTATTGCCTGTTACATGCAAACTCGCTACCTATCTTAGCTAACCTTGCTAACTATTCATATATGTTTGAGTTGTTGAGACGCATATGTGTACCAAGCATACATGCCTCAACAAGCCCTCCTAATATTTTTTATCGGAAAATTAGAGTTTTTTCAGTTCGATAAGGGAAAAAAAAATAAAACCCTTCCACTTCCATGTGTAAGCGTGTAGGCGTGCACGTGTGTGGGGGTGATCGTGTAGTGTTGTAGCCGTGATGTAAATTTTTGTGTCACTGTATCGTGCAAGTAACGCACTCAAGAGCTCTCTGCCGAGGGATCGAACCTAGACTTGAGCCGCTGCCGATGGGTGCCTAATCTGGTATGCGGGAGCGAAATTTACACCCAAACCACGGCAGTGTGATCTGTGGTTACGCGGGCGTGGTCATGAGCACGCTCTGTTTGGAGAGACAGGCTGGTACTGATCGTTTACTGCCGTTATTTTACACGCAGCTAGGAGGTTCAGGAATGCCGGGCGTGCGCTCGCACTCCTACGTGGAGTGGTCTCCTAGGCACTTGACGAACCTAGGGCGGAGATAGCAGTTCTCCGCGCCGAGTGAGCATAACTCTGACAGTTATGATATTCCGACGGGGTGTGAGTTTTCCGGGGAGGCTCAAAGGTGATACCGGTGAGGCCACATACAGAGGTCAGGCTAAAGATAGCCTTTCCTTCCTGGGAGCGATCTAGGATAACCAGAACCATGTTATAGGATGCTCGGGTATGCGGGTGATACATCCTGTGCACCTCACGGACTGGGAAGTTGCGCTCCTTCAAGGAGGCAGAGACGTCGTCGGTCAATAGTTCTACCGGGATACGTCTGAGAACTACGCGAAGGAGGCGCTCTTCCTCGAGAGTAAACGTAAAATACGCGTAATGGCCCTCCCTGAGAAAGGTGGTTAGTTTGCGAAAATCAGTGGATGTAGGAACTTTCACTTGAATACCCGTGGAGGTATTCAAGGCGGAGGTGTATTGAATTTTTAAATCGTTCATTTTAGTGGAAATCTTTAACCATGAAGCCTTGTCTTGGATTGTAACAGGGGGCGGTGGGCGGTGCTTCTTCGCCGTGGCTACGGAAGTCGTAGCGTCGGCTTGACTAAGATCGATGGGGTGGGGCTTGTGATTAGCTGACGCAGGCACAGGCATTCGGGTGCTATCTCTCTTGATATTTTTCTGAACCGGGTGTATGGAACCCAACTCAGAATCGGAGACTTGGGACGCGGAGGGAGTGGGGTTCGAATTTTTCCGTTTACGTGTAACGACTTCGAATCTATCATTTTCGGAATTCGCGGCGGGTAAGACTACAGACGTGGTGGGGGCGGCTACAGATGCGGCGGGTACGACTGTATCGAGCTCCATATCAGCTCCGGATTCTGAGTTGGAACTCGGGATGGGGACGGTGGCGGGAGTCCTATCATCGTGTCTTTCCGGACACTGATACGAATCTAGCAAATCAAAGGAATTCGCGGTTGGGATACGAGACGCATATTCTAATTCAATTTGAAAATCTTCTAATGGATGCGCGCCATGGGTTGCAACTTTTTGTATAATTTTTTCCAGCCAGTTTAGGTGATCTAACATCGACTGATTTTGACTAGCCATTCCGTGGCATGGGGGGGAGGAGTACGGGGACGGATTAAATTAACCTCCCTGCCTAATGGGCAGGGGGGCACGCCAGAATGAAGCTACGGGACTATCAAATGTTTGTGTTCGCACTGAGAAGTGCCGTTTAATAAATTATTTAATTAGTAACGATGGGTCACTAAATAATGTAGCTCGAGTACAATAGCGACGGTGATGACTCACTCTGCAACAAGAACAAACAACGCACACATCTGGCACGCAGGTGCTATGTGGCAAAAGTCGGATACGCCTGCTATCTACGTCGATCTCGATGTTAAGTACACGTTGAACACGACGCGCACTAAAAATATACATAAAATGCTCTGAAAAGAACGACCAACGATTGAAATTCTCGATTAAAACGTCGAAACGAAGCTCTGGATATGTGACAAATTACACGAGACACACACGTCCAACACGATACGATGCGCTGGATGTTCGACACGTTGTATTATCCGCTATATAGGGTGCGCACTGAAAAGTGCGGTTTTTAAAATACTCTAAAACAGCACTCGCAAATTACAGTAACACTACGTATTACACTGGAATACACTGTATCACTATAGTCGCGAAAATCGAAATATTGCTCTGTGGCACGGACACAACCATTCCCGGCCACGTCAGAATCGGAACTCCCGCTTATAACATGCCCGTGGCTCTTTCATAACAATTGTCTGAATTCATTTTTTGACAGATACTATAAGATATTCTGATCTCAGTTATATAATAACTTGTTACAATTACCAAGTTTCTTCGGAAATATGGTTTGTGGTCATCAACGTCTGTAATCATCACTGTGACAATTCTCGAGCTTTGCTGAGGTGGTTGGCCTTTGTCCGTCACAAGTAATACTAAGGTGTAAGAATCCTTTTTTTCTCGATCTAATAATTTTCGTGTTGTTATTAAGCCTGAAAGAGGATCTGAAAATATAAAACATTTTTTTAATTAACATAAACATATTTGGAGTTTGAATTGAAGATATTATGCAAGTTTTTCAAATTCAATAAGATATATGACAAATTTCATATTTTTAATGAATTTGATTGAAATGAATATAAGTGTAGAAATAAATTACAATCGTCGATTGTAATAAGTTTTAAAATTAGTCAACCTTTTTTGTACAGTAATGGAGATATAGACACAAAATCTATGCACAGAGCCAGTAAGTATTACGAATTTCTCACCTATAGCAAAAACCTTCGCATCTGCATTGTTTTGCTGTATAGAATAGAAAAGTTGTCCGGATGGTTGGGTAGGATCGTCAGGGTCGCTGGCTACAACTTGAAATACCGGAGAGCCAAGAGTAGCATTCTAGTAGAAATACATAATATGCTAAATTATAAATCCATATTTATAATAAATAAATACATCGTCTGAGGTTAAGAAGCGTCAAATTGAATAATTATAAAATCAAATAGGATGTTTTAAATATGACATAACATGAAAAGAAATTGACGCAGAATAGCATGACAGCGGCGATTGATGATAGGTAGTTTGTCTCTAAGTGGTCAAAGTTGTTTTCGAATTATATTGAGCTTAATATCAGGCATAGTGCAGTCAATTTGCCGTGCTATAAAAAAATGAGGAGTTTTGTAAATCTTTTTACCTCGCTAATACTTAAAAGTTCACCCGCAGCAGGTCTAATGAACCGTGGCACGCCATCATTAGCACTGACATCTCCAATATAAATCGATAGTGAAGTATCACTACTGTGACCACCGCCATCAGTTGCTCCAACCAGTAAACGATAAGGATCTGTTCGTCCACGACCAGTTAAATCTTTGCGGGTTGTTATTTCACCAGTCTTTGGATCAATGGCAAAGAGACCTGAAATTGATTTATTTTGTATAAAAAAATACGAATATTCTTTTAATTTCCTCTTATTGTATTTGATACTCTTTGGTTAGATATTGACATATGAATTTGATTTACATTGTGAAAGAGTATATTTTATTCGAATATTGATATCAGAATAATTACCACTAGCTTCCCCTTCGTCCAAAAAGTCGTATTTAACTTCCCCTCCTAAACCTTCATCCGGATCAGTTGCAGTAAGTTTTGTCACTCTAATGCCCACTGGTACATTTTCGGGAACCACAGCTGAAGGTAAAAAGTTTTAATTAATTTTTTGAATAAAAATTCAGTTAATATTAATTTAATAATATTATTTACATTTAGTACTTTATTAATGGTATTAACAAATATTTTACGATAATAGGAATATATTGATGTCTTTTGTTTTATATTTTAACACGTAATTATTATGATGCACATAAATAGCTGGCAATCTATGTCATAAAACAATTTAAACAAAAAATAGATCACTCACCAATGTACACTTTTTTTTCAAACGTCGGTTCATTGTCATCTACATCTAGTACATCTACCAGTATAGTAGCAGTTGTCTTTAATCTGTCTGCGCCACCTTTTGGAATATCAGCAGCTTCTATTTCTAAACGTAGAACTGATTGCCGCTCTCTGTCTAATGTTTTATTTTCTGCCACCTATATAAGACCAAACAATAATTTAGAAAGTTTTTGAAATTTATAAAGTCAAGAGATTAATTTTAAATATATCAATATACGTTTTATTGAATCCAGTTTCACGAAACTAAGTTTTGGAATAATAGCCCTTGTAGACAAGAAATAATTGCAATTACAAATTGTGGCATTTTGGCAAAATGTTTTCACAATTGGGGGTTTCATGTTTAGTTGCTAAAGGAAAGCCAAACCTGTATTGCACCGGTTTCGTTGTCAATAGTAAATAGGTCAGAGTTTTCTCCTTTCAACGTGTACGTAATATCAGAATATCCTTTTATTCTATCATCTTCAGTTAATATAGCATCTGAATCAGTAGCTTTTATAGTTGCAATTTGTTCAGGATATTTAACTGATTCTAGAACACTCACTTTATATAACTGCAAACAAAATTACATAAAAATTATATTATTCCCTTCAATGGTTGTAGCAAGATACAGTAAAATAGAAAAAACACCTTTATTCAAAACTAGATATAAATTTTAGTTACTCACCTCTTTGTCAAAAGTAGGTGGATTATCATTTATATTCATTACTTCTATAATAATTTTCGCTTCACTGTGCTTGGTCCCATCAGTACTAGTTGCTTTGACGGTCAATGTCAGATTAGGATTTGTCATTTGTTCATAATCTAAATGGTTAGTTAAAACTACTTGGCCGCTTTGTGGATCTACTTGTAATAAGCCTGTTTCTGAGTTAATTACTTTAAAATTAGATATTAAATGACCAGATATAGGATCTTCAGCAGTCAACACTAATACAGTACTTCCTATGGGTTGTTCTTCTTTTATTTTGTGATGGATTATTGGCTTCGAACTACTCCAACCAGGGTTTGTGAACTGAGGATTTTTATCAGCATATGGTTGTACATAAATAGTAAACTCAATAACAGCAAACTGGTTTTCTTTGTTAACTTCTGCATTTATGTCAATTACTTTAACAGTTAATATAACAATGCTTGCTTGACTATAATCCAAAGAACCGTTTACAAATATTTCTCCTGTTTCTTCATCGATTCGAAATATGTTTTTATAATTATATGGCGAATTTGGTTTCAGTTGAACGCCAGCTTTCGATAACGCCTTTATAGGTTCTATTATACTATATTTTAATTTTGAATTTACATCTGTATCATACGCAACGACTTTAGTTACCAGTTTACCAATTTTAGTTTTCTCTGAAATATATGTTGTTGTTTCAGTCATATTAAATTTCGGTGATTTATCATTAACGTCTTGTATCGTTACAAATACAGTTGTTGTCGCGGTTTCAGGTATTGGCATGCCACTATCTACTGCAGCTACAATGATTTCATACCGATCGGGATTGACATCTCGATCTAAGTTTGCATCATTAGAGACTGTTATTAATCCAGTTCTGGAATTAAATTTAGATACATTGTAATGGCATATTTTAACATATTTTTAATTATATATAAAAAGTATATTTCTTACTTTTCATTTATAGCAAAGTTGTCTTTCGATCCGGAAACTATATGATAACTTAATAATTCATCCAATCCATCTGGGTCATTTGCTACTACCATCGTAACGTTTTGACCAGGTTGTGCATCTTCCCTTATTGTTGCTTTATAATTCATTGGATTCAAGTCAAAAATGAAATCTGTATTGGTCTCGGTACTGTGTTGAGATGCAGTATATTTGTAATGGTGATAATTTCCTTTAAAAGTCGGTCGTTGGTTTCCAGGAACACCAACTCTTATGAAGACACGTGTTTCGTTATGAAGAGGCGGTGTTCCTGTAAAATTGGTTAATTAGTAAACTAATTATTTGTAGAAATTATTAAAATATGTATGTTTGTGTGATGTTCATTTTATATAATGCATTGGAATTTTGCGTTCGAATTGTAAGAGATAATTAATTTGTAAGTGAAATAATGATAATATACTTATA
The DNA here is from genome assembly GCA_014332785.1 of Antheraea mylitta. Lineage (NCBI taxonomy): Eukaryota > Metazoa > Arthropoda > Insecta > Lepidoptera > Saturniidae > Antheraea > Antheraea mylitta. Next base: position 7,959 of record JACEII010000685.1, read on the forward strand.
AATACTACTGTAATATTTTCACTTAATAACTTACCGAAATCGGTAGCTCTAACAACAAGCTCATATTGTCCTCTAGGTGTATCCATACTATCTACTTTGTCTATTATGATAATTTCTCCTGTTTCCTCATCTATTCCAAATACATTACCTCTATGAGTGATGCTATTATCTGATTCAAGAGAATATTTCACTCGGCCGTTACCTTGAGTAGGACCATCAGCATCTGTTGCCTAGAGTAAAATTATTATTATAGTTTTTAATAATATTGATCCTGTTTGAAAATTTTTTATATAGTAATCATACTTACCCGTACTACAAGTTGAGGCTCAAAACTAGATACACTATCTCTTATAGTTCTAATATATTCAGGAGCTTCAAATAGTGGAGCATTATCGTTTACATCGAGAACATCTATAAAAATACTTGCTGTGGAACCTTTCCCTCCACCGTCCTTAGCAAACATTGTTAAGCTATAACTTTTCTGTTTCTCATAATCCAACATTTCTTTCACATACAACCCTCCTTTACTTGAGTCTGTTTTAAACAAATTCGATCCAAAACCAGTTAATGTGTATTCAATTTCCCCAAAAATACCATAGTCTTTATCAGTAGCTTGTATATCTCCAATTTTAGTATCGACTGTGGCGTTTTCATGAACGTTAAATTTATAATTTGACTGATCAAATACTGGAGCATTGTCATTCATATCTAATAGCTTAATCTTTATTCTAGATGATGATAAATCTGTGTCGTTGAGATATGATACTATATCAAAAGTAAAAATTCTTTGTTCTTCCTTATCGACGTCGTAGTCTAATTTAGAGGAATCTTTTACTTTAATACTTATAGGAGTTCTACCTTCACCATGCTCAGGGCTTATAGAAAAAACCCCTTCTGAATTGTGTACGTTTCGCAATTTTAAGTTGTATTTACTATTTTGACCTACATCATAGTCTTCCACGTAAATCGATAAACCCGGTATAGGGCTTCCATTTTCAATATTTTCAGGTATTGATATATCGTAAATTTGTTTATTGAATTGAGGAGCGTGATCATCAACATCAGTAACGATAATTGTTACAGGCGTCACAGTATAATCAGATGGTACTTCGTTGTTTATCAATTCTGTTGCCTAGAATATTAAAGTGAATATTAGAATAGAGAATATTAACTATAAACAGAAATATAAATTTTAGAAACTATGAAGTTCCTCTAAATGCAAGTATAATTTAATGTGCAGTTTTGTTTATTTTACCAATAACAATATAAGAGATGCTTTAATTCATTATTAATTTCATGGAACAAAATATAATATAGTTTTTTAAATAATAACATTGGTATAATTTTTAAAAGCCTATATATGACTTGTTATCATAATTATAATATACATTTCATCGCAAAGTTATTGTTTTGCAAAAAAAATCCTACTAAAGCAAGATTAATACACAGTACCTTTATGAAAAAGCTATAGACACCACCATTTTGCATTACTGCATCACTTTCCCTGTCTATTGGTATATCAGTTGCAACTAACGTAGCTCGACCTAATGGTCTATCAGGAAGTAATTTGAAGTATTGCTCATTGTCTCCTTCTATAGTCAATAAAACTGGTCGAGGGTTTGCTGTATCTCCATCTTTAGCAATAATTTCTAAAATACTTGTATCCTGAAATATATCTATTGTTAATTTGTGATATTTACCTCAACAATTTACTTGTAATATTTAGTGAAGACGCAACATTAGTTTATACAGTAGATGTTATTGTATCTCTGTTAATTATTAAATATTGTAACTTGTATTAATTTTTTTTCATTGTCGTAACGCATGTTTGAAGCGATGATGGCTAAATTAATAGCGAGTGCGGACATCGCGTTGATGATTTTAGGTTTCTCTATCCTAGCAAGTGAGCCGGAGCTTTCCGTGAAGGAAAACATTGTGATGAAATGGTATGGTATAATAGTATGGCTTTTTCTACGTGAACAACCTGAGTTAATTTGCGTTCAGCGGGGCGTGCAGCGTTCAAGAGCGACGCTCATGCGCCACTCAGGACACCTACGTTTTAATGCATATGTCTGAAATGAATGCCGCATGCCCCGACACGTACGACGCTCCACTCCACTCTGGACGTACACTAATGCCCAGTTCCTATATTCACAAAACGAATCATTTTGCTTACTAACGGTAATAATTTGAACGAGGCGTAACCAAAATTGTTCCTATACAAAACGTCTTGTACTGTAAGTTAAGTACGTATTGTTTGCTACCTACGGATGGGAGGGATACGAAGGACGGATAGTAAGGGGTAATGTACGGAGCTGAGGGTTAATAGTGTTTCAATAAACATTTTGACACAGCTACGGGATGTCAAAGTTACTAGACGTTTGTGTTTTGTTAACCACCCGAAATCTGTCGGTTGAGTACATACTTTCTTTGTGTATTTTGTTTTTGCAATTTGTTTTCGTTGATTAGGAACAAAGTGTATGTTGTGTTCCGCCAACTCTATTCAAGATCCTTTTAGGTTTAGCGTATTTACGCTGATTGCGCTGATGCCACATATTTCGTAGAGCGATTAGAATGCCCGCTAAAGAGTTAATTACGTAAATAAACAAATAAAGTAATCAAGAGCATTATTTATCTCCAAATACCATATAAGTAAACTATCTTAGACTTCATTGTAATTTAACATCAGACGAAGTTATGGTCAAACGCTAAAACCAATAAAGTATAAAAAATACATTGTTACAAATTTGACTTCTATGCCCATAAGTATTTTATAAATAATTCTGAACAAAAGTGCAGTAGAATAATTTATTGCATCAGTATGTAAAAATCATACCGGTAGAGTGTTCTCAGGTACTGTCGCCGAATATGGTGCATTGACAAAAGTTGGCGGTTGGTCTTGTATATCCCAAATAGTAACGGCCACACTAGCTGCAGCTTTCAGTGGCTTATCAGATGCATCACTTGCTTCCAAACTTATTATATAAGCTGACCTGCTTTCGAAATCCAATGGCTTCTTGAGAAATAATCGTACTTGATATTGATTGGGCGTTATCTGTAAAATTATTATTACATTATTAACAAAATGTTGGTATTCATTGTATTAATTATTTCTGTAAATTAGTAAATGATTTTAATAGTTTTTATTTAAGATTTTTAATAAACATTAACACAAGCTAATACAAGTATGCATGCTTTTCAAAGTTCTCATTTGTGTATAAATAATTCTATAGACAATATTCAACGTAATAACTGGAATTATTTGTCGTACTTTTTGTCTGTTAACAAAGTATGTATTTATTTTTAAATGCTTATTATTTAAACAAAATCATTGCTACATTTTATTAGTTACTAGTTGACCAGACTACGCATTGCTATGGCTCAATCATTACATGCTGAATTGAATAAAACACGTGCATCATGAAAATAAACTAAAGTTGAAAAATAAATTCAAAATTAAAACGTAGCGCAATCTACCTGTAAAAGCTGGCACAGTTCTCTTTTATTCTAATTTAAAGCGCTGTCTGTACAAGATTGATGAACCTTAATATTAACAACAATAATCAACATCTCAAGTTAGACTAAATTATACACAAATGCTAACTTTTAGAACGATCGGTTGAATAATTTTGGAGTTCAACGTGAACAAACATTTAAATTAATAATAACTACATTCTGGATTAAGTTACATAAATATTAATACATACCATATCGGTTTCAACTCTAAAAGTTGAACACGCCTCAGAGTCACTCCCCTTTTCTTTGGTAGAACATATCACACGAATTTTTGCATTTTCCCCTTCATCTTGATCTGATACGATAATCTTTGGACTAACCTAAAAATATAATATATAATTGAAATAAGAAATTATCAAATCCTCAACATAAGTGAATATATAAAACAGTAAGTATTTCATAATTTCGACATTAGTGTGAATTATTTATTTAATTTCCAAAGAATTCCCTTTGTCACATAAAATTATAAAAAAATATTAAATATTATTATTGAAGGGTAACATTTATTTTACATAACACACGTAATGTTTAAAAATGAGTAGTTTTAAATTACTCTATACATAATTTAAAATAATCTATCAGTTTATATTGTACAAGTATGCAGTGTAAAGGTAAGGAGATCCATCTCTGTGTATGCAAAAGTGTCCTTCAAAATGCTTTAAATTAGGGTGGCATGCATGCAAGAGTTCATAAGCATACAGTAGCAACATCGTTCAATATTGTTTGATTATTACAACAGGATTTATAAAAGGAAACACTGAAAAATCACTAAACGTATTATTTAAAATCACAACCTATTCTTTCACACTCAAAGATTTCTTACGGAAATTATTTTAGGTTATGTTTACAAGATTATTTCAGCCTATCCATAATCTATGCCTATGCTAGTGCCATCTTGGAGGGTACTTTAGAACTATTATTTAGTACTTACAACTGGGCACTTTTTTCAATATGTCACCCATATGATACAGTTCGCCTTACTACTACTACCCTTTTTATGTACAAATTTACTTTTGTATTATAATATGCTATCACTTGTATTCCTTTATAAATAACTTTAGTAATTTCATCAAGTACCTCGATTTCGGTTCCAACTGGCGTTGCTTCACTTATATTAACTATATACGGTCTATTATGGAACACAGGAGGATTGTCATTGATGTCCTTAACTGGTATCACCCTTCGAAGAGACACTGTATTTGGTTCTGTGTCCGCTATACCCTCGTCTATAAATACCAAATAACATATTATAATAATAGTCATTACAGTGGGAAAAATCAAAGAGAAATCTTGATAAAAAGTAACATACAATATTAAATGAATTCAGAATCAAGCTTTTGACAAACCCTTAGAAGATTGTTATTTTTAAACATAAATCACCAGTTTCTCGACTCTTGTACTAATTATTCCTAAATGTAGTATATCTTTGATAAAGCTGATATAGTATAGCAATGCCGGCACACAAAAAGTGTTTTGTAGGTACATTTGACCCCACTTACCTAACAACATATATTTCGACCCATTGAATATAAATCTAGAGTTAGTTTAACCCGTTTTTTGCAATTTCTTGACATTCACTTATACGATTTACAATGGCTTATGGCCCATAAAAACTTCAGATGCGGATTCAATGGGTCGTAATACAAGTCGGTGGTGTTAAATGTTCAAACCACTTTTTTTTTTTGGACGGTGTAATTATTTTTTATTTACCAGTAATACTGATGATAACTTCAAGAGAATCCTGCTCCTCTCTATCTAAACTTTTCGCCAAAGTTACAACTCCAGTTGACGGATCCACCGAAAAATACTGGCCGGATATAGAATAACGTAACTGGCCATTTTCTGGATCGACACCTGGAAGTAAAAAATCCAAAAATGGCTTATTCTACTTAGAGACTACATTGTATTAATCATGAAGTAACATATAATGGAGTAATCTAAAATCGATATTACGATTTAATGAAATCACTTATTTGAAAGTGTAATAACTGTTTTTTTTATATATGATAAGCAGTTGACCGTAACCTCGCATGCTGTTAAGTGATAACATGTCTTAAGAGACGCTAAACCTAAAGAAACAGACTCTCAAATGCAACTGCCGAGACAAAAATTCATAGTTCTTTTAAATACATTGTAAGTTATACCGTTTGACCACAACCTGAGCAAATATTAAATGACGGTATGATCCAAGATGGTAAACACGCTAAACTTTTTGGGCTGCGGAGTACTGCCTGTTATGTATAGTTGCCGGAACATATCCATATGTGCTTGGCAACAGATTTTCAATCAGGCGGGTTTAGGAAAACCCACTATGCTATGGTTTCATCACGATCTCTCCGTCACCATCAACGCTGGCTCAGATACTAAAACTAAACGATTATGCTTTCAGTCTTTCGCAATAATTATAATTCAATATTACCAAATATATTACTAAACAGTGTGTATAGCATTCTGTCAGAAGTTGAAAATTTGTATTATATCGACTTTATATTATGTTTGATAATCCTTTTTTCCTTTAATATTATTGTACCTTTTAACTGATACACCGGTGTGCCCATAGGCGTATCTTCAGAAACGCTGAACTGGGTCATATCGCCAGCCTGCGGCACAAAGTGAGGTGCCCTATTTACAACTTGTCCAGTACATAAATCAAGGATTGTCACTATGAGCAAGATTATCAAAGGATTTGGTTCGTTTAACACCGTCGCCACTTTTCGTCTGACGAATATTATTTCTGCCATCTGTAAAAGGAATTTATTTAAAATTGTGGATTGTCAGTTAATTCATGTAATTTAATTACAATGTTTTAAAAAGTTGAACATACATGGAGACACAAAAACTTTAGTGGGTCACGCGGGAGTCTGTAAAATATACCTATTCGCTCTACATAATTCAGTTATGGACTGGTATTAGAATAATTGGTGAATGCTATATTTTGCGTTAAATGTTACGAAATCAAACTAGAAAAGAGTATATCAATTGATGATGAATAATAAAAGGGAGACAGAAAATATGTTTAGTAATTTTTTTTTCGAAATGACTACGCTATTGACCTAGCAAGGGCTTAATAGTTTCACCGGACTACTAAGGCGAGCGCTTAAGGCACTCAGCCGATTTTATTTTGGTAACCAGCTCAAGGGTGCACGGCACACCTCGGCTTGGCTCTTGCCTGTAGCATGCAAAATCACGACCTATCTTAGCTAACCTAGCTAACTATTCATATATGTATGAGTTGTTGAAACATATATGTGTACCAAGTATACACGCCTCATCAACTCCTCCATATATTTATTATCGGAAAAAAAAAGTAAACCCTTCCATTTTCATGTGTAAGCGTGTAGGCGTGCACGTGTGTGGGGGTGATCGTGTAGTGTTGTAGCGGTGATGTATATTTGTGTGTCACCGTATCGCGCAAGCAACACACTCAAGGGCTCCCTACCGAGGGATCGAACCTAGGCTTGCGCCGCTGCCGTGGGAGGCCTAATCGGCGAAGGAGGCCTAATCGGGTTTAGTAAGGAAGCTATTATAGAATATGTTATTGTGCTAGCGACATGTAGGGAATAGGAATCTACAACTATCGCCAGGGTTTGAATTTAAATTCAAATAGAACCGATGCCTTTCGACAAAAAGATATTTCTTATCCAACTATTAATAATTTGATGAGACATTTTATTATACATCATTAGAGGTGATTATACTGAAAAGAAAATATTGTCAGTATAGAAAGAATTAATAAAGTAAACAATACGATAAAACCGCAATTCATAATAGTCGTCAGACTAGTTAGATATGACTATGCACAGCTTACTCTAGTTACCCAATACTGTG
>JACEII010000686.1:8426-28681 GCA_014332785.1 Antheraea mylitta
CTGGGCTGCAGCCCTCTGGTAGTTTGAATTTGCGCACGAACTGTCTCATAACGCATCCGCCTTTAGTCTTTCGTTCTTGTTTCCCTTCTATAATGACACATTCAGGACGAGCCTTGACTCTTATTTCATCTTTATTGAAATGGTGTACATCTATTGTCAGTTCAAACCTCTCTTTGCCGATTTTGACTGTTGATCGTAAATTCCTTGCTTGGTTGATCCAGCTCAATGCTACTGGCCGAAGGTGACCTCCTAATAGAAGGCTTCGTATCATAGTAATGTTAAAGGTAGTTTGGATCTTTCAAAAGTATGATCTCGATGACCGCGACACTAGGAGTATGTCATTTTGACTTATTTTAACATAGACTATAAAAAATGTTATTTACCTCTATGGTATAATCGAGACATGTCATTTCGACTTATTAACTTAAATTATTATTATTAAATTAATTAAATGAGTGCATTATGCAGTCATTTTAAACAACCTCGTGTCTCTTGCGTCCTTGTAAAAACAACTTTAGATCATTCAGGAAGCGGATAGTCCTAATGGAAAAGTAATCACGGATAATATGAACTAAGCTATCAGGAAGGCGAGGCGAGAAAAGTTTGTATACGAGTTCAGCATACCAGACCTTATCGAAGGCTTTGACGAAGTGAAAAAGACTTCGTGCGTTGGGATCAGGAACTAATTGATCAAACTTCATCTTGACCACATCATTGCCCTCTTAGTCTGCTTCTTGAATCCCGACATGTCCCAGGGCCACTTCCAGCGTTTGGAAAAAGGTCGTAGTGTTAGGAATACACAACACCCGGCAAGAGAGCTAAGCTTCCCGATAGCTATCGCTCAATTAGCGTCGTAGACAACCTAGACAAATTATATGAGCGCCTCCTTCTGAACCGTCTTCAGATCACTATCTCAGAGCTAAATCTGTTGCCACTTGAGCAGTTTGGTTTTCGAACCAAACACTCCTGAACACATTAGGAATATTTTGAATCGAATCCCAAGAAACTTAAACCAAAACTGCCTATTTTATTTTATTTTTTCATACTGCCTAAGCGCTGGTAACCTTTTAGGGCATTTAACCGAATGGGAACAAGCTCAAAGTTGCCAGAGTGGTCAATCCTTGGCTTAGACTGTTGCATTGAATACAACATGAATAGAACCAAACTAACCATTTAAGCTAAGCATGCATGTATAATTTAATGAGACACATATACATGCCTTCATAAGTGTCGCGCGAAGGCGTACATATACATAGAGTCTGGTAATTTTGGCTAACCAAGAAAGGAAAAAGAGTTGCTTACTTGTAGCAGTGTACGTACTATATGAGTATGCAGGAAACTACAGAATGCAGTGTCAATGCATCGTGCTACAGAATTCTCGAGGGCTCCCGTCCGGAGGAACGATCCTAGATATGCTGCCGAGGAAGGCCGTGATGGAAGTCTGGCATTCTACACCGCCCGCGCCTGTTTATAAACTGCTCGGTACAACGTGTACATGATAGCAGGAATGGTGGGGCTCCGCCAATCAGAGACCTTAGTTAACGCGTGCAGAGCGTCAGAGCTTGACCTAACCTAAAACAGCGCGGAACAATGACGCAATGACTCACTCCTCGTTTTAAAACCATACATTGAACTCACTTCCTACGTAGGCTATCCAAAGCGAACACAATTGCCAAGCGATTCGATGCGGTGTTACGCGAAATCAAAGCGACGCGGTGCGATGCGGCGATTTTGTCCTACGTGCGCGAGAATCGTTTCACCGACCACTGTCGCCGGTCAGTAAGCTTTGTGTATTTCACATGGCAGCACACCGAGCAATACTTTTAGAGAATTCATTGCTCAAATATCAAATACTGAAGAAGTATGTCCGTGAGCAAAGTTAAAATAATATTATGTACTAGCTTCTGCCCGCGACTTCGTCCACGTTGAATAGTTATTTTGGGATAGCACTAACACGCAGCAGAAGCTCTCAAAAGGAAAAAAAACCAATTTTGAAATATTTTTCATTGGTAATCCGCTCCTATTGATCTAAGCGTATTGATATATACCTATAGCTTCTCTCGATAAATGATCTTTCTAAAATTTTTTTTTTTTTTTATTCGGACCAGTAGTTCTTGAGATTAACGCGTTTAATCAATTAAACAAACACTTAGTACCCGTATTTAGCTCGAGCCGTCATTCAATTTACAATAACTTTTGATAGAGTGATTTTAATGAAATAAAGACTAAGTTACTCTCGAGGATATGCTTTATAAATTTATTGATAAAGTTTGATTGTAAACTCAGTACTTTAGCAACGATGCGTGTTCATACAAACAGACAAACAGACAGACGATTGTAAAAATTATTGAAATATACTTTATCACTTATTCCTAGACACCTACAACAATTTATTTCACGAAAATCGAAGAGTACAGACTTTTTAGGTTTACTTTCTTATTATATGTATAGAAAGGCATATACACAGGGAATTTCACAATTTGTAACAAGACTTACGTCCTGAACTCTTGTTATTTAAGGGATAGTACCTGGATGAACCCTGTAAAATCAGCTTGATTTGGAAATCTAAATAAAAGCTCTACCTATGTATAGTGTTGGTAACCGTTGGGCAGAAGTAAGCTGTATATTTTTATGCCAGAATGGAATCGGCTGAGTGCCTTAAGCACTCGCCTTAGTAGTCTGGTGAAGCTGTTAGACCTTACTGGGTCAATAGCGTAGACATTTCAAAAAAAAAAAGTGTATATTTTTGTCCTCTGTGTAACGATTTTGCGCTATTTTATATAATCTATAGGTTTATATTTTTTATAATTTATAGGCATTTTTTGATGTGAAACTTCTATAGGCGCGGGGAAACCTAATTGTTGGCGTGGCGACTGTACGCGATGCTATAATAATGAGGACATCTGTTACTTCTAAAAAGAACTAAGTAGAAGTAACCCGAGCGTAATAGATCTATCTTGTTTTAGTTTTCAATATTATTAATAGATGGTGTTAATATCAAAAGACGAACGTAAGTTTAATATTGAAAGATTTTGAACATTCCAGAAAATAAATTATAACTTAGACAAAAAATATCGATGTTTCACATCAGCCAAGCGTCCCGTGACGGCTCAATTTTTATAATTTATTTAGGGTATGATCACAACTTCATCTACTCTATGGCACTGCCTCTCAAATGCAGCTACCGGACCACAACAATGAATTATTGGCAACTTGCAACTTAAGGGTAGTAGCTAGCCAAGCGGTCTAAATAAAATTTCTACCATTATGGTCTATATATCTCTGGGTTCGGTTATTTGGCGAAATTTTAGTCTGTCATGTAGTGGATTTTATATTTTATTTATACTCTTGTGTTACTTGAGTCTATATTGTGTAAAATTGGTTGTATTTTACGTACTATAAAGGAAAATAAACGATTTGAGAATTAAGAAGGTAAATAAGATGGTTAAAGTTTGCGAAATATTATGTACAATATTTGGCAAATTCTATGTACTATGGTCAATTGCCATTGCCGACCCTACTTAAGTGGGATAAGGGTAATCATAATGTTCAATTGCCATTGACAATTGTCTTTCATTGTCATCTATACTAATATATATAGCTAAAAAGTTTGTTTGTTTGTTTGTATGGTTGAACGCTTTAATCGCAAAAAATACCGGTTCGATTTGAAAATTTCTTTCAGTGTTAGATAGCTCATTTATCAAGGATGACTATAGGATACACGTTATCACGCTAAAACCAATAGAAGCGGAGCACTAATGAATAATGTCTCAAAATCGGGCTATTTTGAGAGCTTTCGCTGCATCTTACCGTCAGTATTATATACGTTGCCATGGTAACATGATAACATTCTCTCGCAAATATTTTCAGGGTGTATTTTGTGTTCCTATTCAAAAAGATTATTCTACGTTAGTTTTGTTTCCAATTTTTGATTATACATGATACGTTTATATCGCAAACATTTCCAAAGTTTATGTTACTATTCAAAAAGTTTAGTAATAAAAAGATTCGTCCAATAAGACTGGCGAAGGTATTAATCCATACTGCCAATTCTGAAATTGTCAATATAGGTAGTTATTATGTATTCTTTAACCAGTTTTCTTTTATGTCCGAGTTAATGAAAAGGCACAAGCTGAGAATAAGGCAAACTATACCCAAATCTTGCCAAAGAATTAAAATGATTCTTGGTACATTTGGTGGAATATATTGGTGAAAACGGCATGAAGATGCGTTCTGTATTTTGGATCTTATTGCGAACAGATATAGAGAGACGTAGCAGAGGACTTTGTTTTACACTATATAGTGATGAACTGTTACCCGTGCATTCGTCCGTGTGTAATTGATCAAAAATATGTTGTTCACTGTAAACATGCGCGTGAGACGTGCGCTATACTGGAATTCAAGAATAAATATTTAATTTAATTTTTAATTTTAATTAATTTAATTTTCAAAAATATAATTGAAAGTCAAATGTTTATATCTAATTTAAATGATAGCAACGTATGTCAATAACTAAATTATATCGACAATATTGGCATATTGTATATATAAAATATATAAAAGATTTCACACTTATTGTTCGATAATGTATAGCTTAATATTCTTATTACTTTCTTATATAGTGTAAGTGAGCACTAAAGATGGTAGTTAGTAGTTAAAATTTCCAGGTATGTGGCTGATGATAAATCCCATCCCATTCGACACACTGTTAATATTCACATATTTAATGTACATGTTACCTGTTACAGTATATGATGTGCGTGTCGTATTTACAAATATTTTTGAGAGAATATTTCTGTAATTTACACATCTAACCACAATTTTCCATTTATTTAATATATTTAAAAAACGCGTGCGAAGCCGCGGGTAACAGCTAGTGCTTTTATAAAATGTAAAAACTATCCTAAAGTCTTGCTGTATAAAGCCATATAATTGGTATATCGGTCTTTTAACAATTTATTCAGCAAGACTTTAGGATAATTTCTACATTTTATAAAAGCATGTCAATGAAAGACCTCGCGAACGCATGTACTATATGTTCCTTATGCCTCTACATTAACTTGAACATAGAAGAAAACTGACTAAAGAATACATTGGCAGTATAGATTAATTTCTTCGCCTGTCCTATTAGACGAATATTATTACTACTATCTATGGTTTCACGAAGATTTTTTCATTCGCCAGTAATTCCTACTCAGTTAGGAGGTTTCGAAATTACTTCCTTCGACACTGTGTCCGAAAACCCTATATCATCATCGCTTCGAATGATGTACTCCAATAACTTCGTTATTGCGGTAGTCATATCAAAATTGAATATGTCATAGGAGGCAAACGAACAGACGGGTCACTTGATGTTAAGTGATCACCGTCGTCCATAGACACTTGCAACACCAAGGAAGTCGCAAGTGCGTTACTAGCCTGTGTTTGGAGGGGGAATGGAGAAAGGGTGAGGGGAGAAGAGATGGGACGGGAGGGGAAGTGGATCTCCGGCGCTCTCACTGACCGAGCGAAACGCAACAATGCAAGTACTGTTACTTTCGGTTTTCTGTGAGAGGGTGGTACTACCTCGAGTGACCCATTCATGCTGTAACCAATAATAGCTGCAGCGTGCTCTACCACCTAATATACTTAAATTTATTACAATATTAATAATAATAAGTAATAATAATTCATAATATATATATGCCTATATATATAGTGTCGAATGTTGTCAACAACCTTTGACTATATTGTCCAAGCCATAGAGCTTTGACCAGCATTTATTAAGAGTTCAATATCCGACATTGTTTACAAACGCAATCAATTCGGAATACCGCCGCGCCTCAGCGCCACATTCTCGCGAAAATATTGAACGAACTGATCGGATCGCGCCTCTTTGATCGCTTATATACGGTACTCTATCGGGAAAATGCTGACCCGTCGCGTTCCCACGATCCGCATGTATTGGTCACGTAGGCATCTTCAATAGGTGTTACCTGTTTTTTTTTTACACGTCACATCGCGTCGCTTGCCGTTCGCGGAAACATCGCCCATCATCGCCTAATACTTGCAACTAGTTACGTTATTTTAAACTATTTTCTAACGCCCGCGTAAGCACAGACCACGTCGGAACCCTCACACGGAATATTACATGCTTTTTTTTCTCGAACTGACTACGCTATTGACCTACCAAGGTCAAGCTTCACCGGACTACTAAGGCGAGCGCTTAAGGCACTCAACCGATTTTATTTTTGGCAACTAGCTCAAGGGTGCACGGCACACCTCGGCTTGGCTCTTGCCTGTTACATGTAATTCGCGACCTATCTTAGTTAACCTAACTAACTATTCATATATGTATGAGTTGTTGAAACATATACGTGTACCAAGAATACATATCTCAACAACTCTTACATATATTTGTTGTCGGAAAATTTCGAATAAATATTACATGCAGTTAGATGCTGGTACTACGAACACCACACACTATACAGTTTTTACTGAGATCTTCTTCCAAAGACGAAAATTCACAATATTTTCTAATCAAATATTTTTCACTGTTATGGACTGAAGGTTTGACACTTTCTTTCTTAATTGCATGAGAGATGTATATCACATGACCGTAGTATTTGATTTTATGCGAAAATCATTCTATAATCTATACTTTGATAAAATAGCATTAAAATGTTTTAAGTAGTATGTATTCTAACAAGAAATATCGTGAATACAAAAATTGTAGTATTTATCGTAATATTCATTGTATTTTTAATACTTAATACAGCTTTATAATTATTCTTAATTTTACCTCGTATTATCTAGTAATGAAATACAATAATATTTCGATATATCGAAGATATTGATGTATTTGTTCGATACTTCTTCCAACAGGAACGTAATGTTTCAATATTCATCAATAAAAACATCGAGGTTTTTTCAGATGAACATCCTCTTTATTAACGTGGAGGATTCCCTTATGGATATGCCACCCTCTCGGCAGAGAGGGTGGGTTATGTCCGACTCGCACGGACTAAACCCCCCGGTGTACCGTCCGTCACATGGTAGGGGCGGCCAGAGATCGAACCTGCTATATTCCTGCGGCAGCATGGCGAGTGAACGCCAGACTTCATTCTAATTTAGATAGACTACTGGGTACACAACCAGTCGCCTCCCCTTATCAGCCTCCCTGTACAATCAGGATTTGGGCCCCCGACCTATAAAATATGATAATTATTCTTCAAATGCCACTCCTATGTTCAGATGTGGGATTATTCTAGACTAGCCTCTGCCCGCGACTTCGTTCGCGTGGAATAGATACACCAACACGCGCAGCTCTCAAAAGGAAAAAACATCCCGATTGTGAAACATTTTTCATCTGTGCTCCGCTCCTACTGGTCTTAGCGTGATGATATGTAGCCTATAACCATTCTCGATGAATTAGCTATATAACACTGAAAGAATTATTCAAATCGGACCAGTAGTTCCTGAGATTACCCCCTACATCGTTACAACATTATAATGTCACAAACAAACTGACTAACTTTACCTCTTTATAATATTACTAGCCTCTGCCCGCGACTTCGTTCGCGTGGAATAAATACAATAACACTAACACGCAGCAGTTCTGAAAAGGAAAAAACATCCCGATTTTGAAACATTTTTCATCTGTGCTCCGCTTCTATTAGTCCTAGCGTGATGATATATAGCATATAACCATTCTCGATGAACGATCTATAGAACACTGAAAGAATTATTCAAATCGGACCAGAAGTTCCTGAGATTACCGCCTACAACGTCACAACATCACAAACTCACAAACTTTACCTCTTTATAATATTAGTATAGAAGTATAGTTTACTAGAGGCCTGCAACATTTCTTTTTAGAAAGATTTTAAAAGTATAATCACTTTAGATTTATATTCTTTCTATACACACACATATAAAGATATATAGTACACTGAAATTTAACTAAATAATTGTATTTGTTTATTTCTATATCTTAAATGTGTACTTTCCCAGACTATTCATAGATGGCGCTACATATATCGTCATAGTAGTTTTAAACTTTCATAACAGATAATAAAGATTTTTTTTGTTCGAACTGACTACGCTATTGGCCTTACTGGCCTTCACAGCTTCACCGGACTACTAAGGCGAGGGCTTAAGGCACTCAACCGATTTTGTTTAGGTAACATGCTCAAGGGTGCATGGCACACCTCGGCTTGGGCTGTTACCGAAAAAACCCGATCTGACCTAGCTAAACTATTTTAAGCTATACATGTATTCATTTTTGTATCATACAATTCAAAAACATGTAAATCGGTAAGAACAATAAACAAAAAAACTTGAGAGGTGTCAAGGGACACCCGGATGGAACGAAGTTCCTTTCGATTAATTAGTGAAGGAATTGTAATAAAAATTTTTTTTTTTTTTTTATTATAATAATATTTTTTTTATTATTAACAAATATAATGTTATATAAACTTAATCAGTAGGCTCAATTTTCGTAATAATTGGCTTGTGGTAACTGAAGTAGGAAACATATGTTTGGGATCATTATTATTTTTTTTTTTTTATTATTTACAAAAAACCTGTATACACTCAACAAAAATAATCGTCGCGACACCACACTGTTCAATGCGAAATAGAAATGAAAATATCTGGCTTGCTTTTTATAAGAGAGAGAGAGACAGAGAGAGAGACAGACAGAGAAACATGCGACGCCGCACAGCTTACAATAGCTTACTATAGCAAAAAGTGTCGTGACAACTTTTCGTAAGAATTTTTTCCGACTAGCCCCCTTTCACAACGCGCGATAAGGAACTTCGTTCCAATAACGCTACAGTTAGTAAATGGTTTTTATTTTGGCTGATTATAACTATTCTTTCGGCTAGAACTACATGTATTGTATCTAAGACAGTTCTCATTTTAATTTTATAGACCTAGCAAGGTCTTAACAGCTTCACCGGACTACAACAAATCTTACAATTATTTTTCAGTAACATTTTTATATCGACGGGAGAAAGCGGAAATGTCGTAACTTGCATTTTGCCCTAAATTACTTTTTACCATATTCTTGTATAAAAAATACCGTATCGAATGTTTTGGGTGTCGTTTTCCTACGATTCAATTTTTCATCGATACGACCTTGGTTTTCGGCCTAGTTTTAACACTACACAAAAAAAAATTTGAAATAGTTTTTTATCTTTCGTGTAAAGTTGAGTTTTTCAAGTTCTTACTACAATTCTGCTTCTTCCATCGATATGTTCAAGTCTATTTCGTTCTATAATTTTAGGACAGATATCGTTGTTCAAAATATGTTATTTTTTAATAGTCTTTACAAACAATCATACTGAATTATACCTCTTAATCAATATTCATTCTTTTGGAATTCCAGATATATTTAAAAAACGTATACTCTAAAAAGCGTAAGTATCAATAACAGAACATACCTAGGACTTGTCTCCCATTTTTTTTTTATTAATACAGTTTTATTTATGTAACTAGCCCCTGCCCGCGACTTCGCGTAGTAATAGTTATTTTGGGCTAATGCTAACATGCTACCAAAACGAAAAAAGATACTGGTTTTGAAACATTTTTCATCGGTGCTTCGCTCTTGTTAGTCTTAGCGTGATGATATATATCACCACATCAAAAAAGTCTAAGCAACATGCATGATATTACAAATTTTACCATTTATATTAATTAATTTCTAAGTATTTACTCAAACAAAGTGCGTAGGTAAGTAAACTTTTTTGTTATTGATGACATACTGGCTGGTTGTAAAAAAAAATTTGATTATGTTTTGTTTTTTCATAAAATTCAAATGACTGCGAATTCGTTTGAATTTAAGTGCGTTTTAATTGCTACGTTTAGTCTTGATTTTGTAATTTTACCAACCATTTAAATAAAGTTAGCAACAAAATTGAATTGTTAGATATTCTTTACGTCATGAAGCGACGTCATTTGATGGCAGATGAAATTCAAAGAACTGTAGGGATGTTGCAAGCGGGAAATAATCAATCTCAGGTATCTCGACATTTTGGCATTCATAGAAGTGTTATTTGTCGTCTTTGGCAGTGCTACAATAATACAGGAGAACCCGCTGAACAGCATCCAGGCCGTAAAAGGAGTACAACCACTCGGCAAGACCGGTACATACAACTGACTGCAAGACGCCAACCGATGTTAACCGCTCGAGAGATAAGTTTGAGGCTACAAATTTCAAGTGGTGTTGATGTAAGTCCTCAAACTGTGCGAAATCGACTGCATGAGTACCGCCTACGAGCTCGACGCCCAATCAGGTGCCCACCGATACGTCACGGGAATCGCGCTCGTCGATATGAATGGTGTAGAGAACGCATAATATGGACCCAGAAACAATGGGATAAAATTATGTTTTCTGATGAGTCGCGATTCGGGTTTAAGCCTGATGCAAGAAGGGTGCGAGTGTATCATCGGCCCGGAAATACTGAAAGGCTCAGGTGCGTTCAGGAAGTTCATCCATACAGCGGCTCAACAGTAATGTTATGGGCGGGTATTATGAAGAACAGGCGAACTGAGCTCGTTTTTGTAAATGGAAACATGAATGCTGAAAATTACATTGAGGATATTCTCAGACCTTATGTCTACGCATTTGCACAAACTTTTGGCTCCGATTTTAGGTTAATGCATGACAATGCGCGTTCACATACAGCTCGGCGAACCAGTGAATACTTTGCAACGGAGAACATCCGGGTATTGCCCTGGCCTGCACAATCGCCAGATCTCAACCCCATCGAGCACGCATGGGACATGCTCCACAGACGTGTTTTGAAACACTTGGACGAAGCGACAAAAACCCAACAGCTGAAGGATTTGCTACAATTCCATTGGGAGCGAATACCGCAAGATGACATAAACAGTCTCATTAATTCAATGAATAATCGTTGCCGACAAGTTCTGAATAGCAGAGGAGACCATACTTTGTATTAAATTGTTCTATTCTTTCACAATAAATACATTTTCTTTAGAAATTTCATTTTGTAAAAAAAGGTTTAGTTTCTATCTTAGTTTCTACAGTATATTCTAATATTGTTCATTTCTGTTATTAAAAGAACTTATAAAGTTGTTATTTTTACATCATAGAACCCTAAAGATATTATTTTAAAAATAAAATACAACGTTATAATGTGAAGAACCATCCTAAAATTTAAATTAGTACATGTTGCTTAGACTTTTTTGATGAGTGTATATATATATTTTATTTATTGGGTAACAAGGAAATCCTCTAACAAAAGAAAGAGACCTTATCTAGGTTCACATTATTATAAAAACATAACTAGACTTATTACTATGTTACAATAATGAAAATAGTAAAAATTAAATGATTATTAAAACATGTATGTATGTACATATGTATGGGTATTCTTATTAATCTTCAATATATATATTTTTTGAACTTTTTCTTTTTATTATTAAAACAAAGACTACACATGAATAAAATAAAACTTAAAATAATTCTTTTATAAATAAACAAAAACCTAAAGTACTTTATCTACCGTTTCAAGTTCTTAATAAAATATATACAAAAGCTTATTGGCCTTAATTTATTTGTTACATATTTTTAACTATTCTACAATTTTTACGCAGAATTTTATAAAACTGTCCCTAGTGTTTTTGCTACTTATTTAATTTTCGAGTTCATTTTTGCATACTGTGATTCCAAGTTCCAATTCTAAGTCAGTTCTAATTTTTAAAAATATAGGACATTCTATTAGAACGTGAAGGACATTTTGTTTTGTAATGTTATCACATATGCATTCAGGATAATCTTTAACTTATATATACATATATATATATGTTCCTTCCTCGATAAATAAGCTATATAACGTTGAAATATTTTTTCAAACCGGACCAGCAGTTCCTGAGATTACTCCCTACAATGTTACAAACTCACAACGTCACAAACTTTACCTTTTTATAATATTAATTAGCTGTTACCCGCGGCTCCGCACGCGTTTTTTGAATGTATTAAATAAATTTCAAATTTTTATTACATGTGTAAATAAAAATAATACTCTTTCAAAAATATTTGTAAGTATGACACGCACATCATCTACAGTAACAGGTAATAATATATATACAGTAAGGTTATATATATGAATACTAATAGTGTATCGAATGGAATGGGATTTATCATAAGCCACATAGCTGGAACTTTAAACTACTATCTATATATCACCCTCAGTGCTCACTTACACTATATAAGAAAGTAATGAAAATATTAAGCTATACATTATCGAACAATATGTGTTCAATCTTTTATCATATAGATATAATATGTCCATAGTGTCGATATAATCAAGTTATTAATATACCTTGCTATAATTAAAATCACATATAAACATATGACTTTCAATTATATTTATTCTTGGAGTCCAGTACAATGTACGTCACACGCGCATGTTTACAGTGAACAACATATTTTTGGTCAATTTCACACATGCGAATGCTCAGATAACAGTTCATCACAACATAGTGTCAACAAAGTCGTGTTTCACGTCTGTCTATATGTCTGTTCGCGATAAGATCAAAAACGCATCATCATGCCGTTTAACCAATATATAAAATGATTTTTGGGCAAGGTTTAGGTATAGTTTGTTTTATTATTAGAGCGGGTATCGTCTGCTGAACTCGCTAGCTTAAAATAAAACAGCTAATTAGTTAGTTATTTGCCCGTAAAATTCCCGTTAAAATATTACTTGTTGTCCGTTGAAGCTGTTAAGACCTTGCTAGGTCAATAGCGTAGTCATTTCTAAGAAAAAAAAAACGTTTAAATAGGTCCAGCCATTTCGGAGATTACCCGGAACAAATAAACAAACAGACATATCGACAGATTTAAAAAAAAAGATGTTGATATTTGTAGCACCGCAGATATATGTATTCATCAAAAAGTATTTATTTCAATATTATATACACACACTTTATTCTTATAATACATAATATATCACAAACCAAAAATTCGGAACAAAACTAACGTAGAATAAATTTTTTGAGGAGTTTTTGGCGGTATTTCAATTTGTCACGTAGGGGATTTTGTATTTTATTCATAATCTTGTGTTATTTTATAATATTAGTATAGATACAAGAATTGCTCGTTTAAAGGTATTGATATTTACACATATACTTAATGAAACTACACATTTATTTGCCAGGCTTTAGTAAAGCTTTAAAAGCCAATGTCTCTCTTTTTGTCTTTATGTCAACTACCTGCTCACCTTTTTTTTGTTAAAGGGGGGAAAATCCTGCATTTGATACGCCTCACGTTGTCGGGGGACAACTTGAGGGTTATTCCAGACTCTTACTGGTTAAAAACCCCCCTGCCGCCTTTGCGCGTAATTGGACCAGGGTCCGAGATCACGGTTTGCATTCTCCGCATCCCTGGTCGCGCGCTCGGATCGCCCGTAGGTGATAAGACGGGGATCTTCGTCTCGTGGAAAGATGACTGTTCTACCCACGTCGTCTCAAGTTGAAGCTGCGGCTACACACCGTGCTTCTCCGTCACGGGTCTACCTCCCTAAATGGTGGAGAACGCCCCCACGTTCACTGCCGGGAGGGAATGTTAGGGAGGCCTTTGATGGTGTAGGCCTCCACCTCTCCTTCTGCGACCATTTCGACCGCGCCTCAAGGCAGGCGCCTCGGCCGCTCTCTCCCGGGCTCACTCAGCCTCCTCCTTTGTGGACATGACGGCTTCGCAGAAAACGATAACCGCTGCCCATGCTCTCTCTCCACCAACCATAGAGTGGACCACGGCCGGCAAAGAGAGGTCAGTCCCTATTTCTGTGGAAAGTGCGCTCCGCTGATCAGCCCAGGCGGGGCATCGCTGCAGCGTGTGTTTTGCGCTCTCCTCATTGCTGTCGCAGTGGTGACAGCAAGGCGTTGGTTCTCGCCTGGCGATCTGGTGCAGGTACTTGCCGAAGCAACCATGACCGGTCAGCACCTACACCAGTCCGAAGGTGAGACCACAGTGCGTTCTGTACACCCATTCAAGGATTCCATTCTAATCGCCTCAACCACTTGCCGACCCGAATCAGCAGCAGATAACACATCGCTCCAGAGGCGAACCTCAATGCTCTGCAGATGTACTCTGAGGGCCTCCTTCTCCGCTGGGGCCACTCTTTCCCCCCGAGCCACCCTCTCACTGCACCATCGATAGATCTCCGCATGGGAGTGTGCGACAAGCTCCCACGTTGCGGAACCAGCCAGCAGGCACGCTACTTTCGAGGACACAGTCCGATACCCCCCTATTACTCTGAGAGCCATCACCTTTTGCAGCCTTCTCAGTGTATCAGCGCCTTGTGGGGTCAATGCGTCGTGCCATACTGGGGCCCCGTAAAGCACCATGGAGCGCACAACCCCCATGTACAAGGCACGGCAACCGGTGCCCGAACCACTAAGATTTGGCAGCAAGCCAGCAAGTGCATTGGCGCTGCGCATCACTTTCGGTTCCAATTGCCGAAAGTACGCTTCAAACTTTCATGAACCCTCCAAAACAAGTCCGAGGTACTTCATCGACGGTCTTAGGTCGATTCGGACTCCGCCCACTATAATATGTATGCCGGGAGGAGGTGCTCTTCGGCGGCCATGGAAACAGATGGCTTCCGTTTTGTTGAGGGCCACCTCGAGCCCGAGCAGCCTAATCCTCCCGACCACTTGGGCCACACTGACCGTAATTAGCCGCAAAGGATCTCTTAGGGTTTTCCCACGCGCTGTCACCAGGGCATCGTCGGCGTAACATGTCACGCCTGCGCCCGGCAGGAACTACCTGCTCACCTAACCCATTGAAACAGAACTTTCCCTTTAACAACCTTACAATAAAATAGAATAGCAACTTGTTCTATACTAAAAAAAGTGTATTATTATTTTTAAGTATTTTTAGTCTATGCTTTGAGATTTTCTAGAAGTGTAGATGGTTCAGCTATTAACACACTTGTGGAGAGTTTTTGACGGGATCTTGGAACGCCATATAATGGTATTTATATGTTATCCATAATCTTGTGTTATTTGACTCTATATTGTGTAATGTTGGTGGTGCTTTACGTAATATACTTTGTTTATTGTACACAAGTGAAGTGGATCGGAAAGAATACCACGGAGCATGGATTCTGACTCGCCATAAAAACTCCCAGGAAAGTTTTAACAAGACTGCCACCATCTTGTTAGTTCCTTGAAGTTACATCAAGAATCTTGTAATATCGTTTCTCACTTGACAATGGCACTAATAGTATACTAGAAGACAAGTTACTAAAAAGAAAATAGAAGAAGAACAGACTTGTCACATGTATTTTAGTAGTTCATACAGTTTTGTCAAATTTTTTGTCCGCTGAATACGGCTTTGCGCATAGTAAAGTCAAAAAATGTATACAAAACATATTCAAATTATTATTATA
This sequence comes from Antheraea mylitta, assembly GCA_014332785.1. NCBI lineage: Eukaryota > Metazoa > Arthropoda > Insecta > Lepidoptera > Saturniidae > Antheraea > Antheraea mylitta. The sequence continues at coordinate 23,831 of JACEII010000686.1, forward strand.
GAAATTTAATATTGATATTTATTAATCTTTCTCTCGATATTATACATACAATATACATATTAGGTTTTTAATCAATTATGATGCAATGTTTACCTATTACATTAAGTAATTAGAATGAAGCAGCACATCGGTCACGTTACTACTTTCAAAAGAATTTGTAGAATAAACATAAGACTTCGATTGTATCATATTACAATTTATAAACGCTTTGGCAGCTAATTTACGCAAACCACTTTATTTGAATCGAGCAAACATATACATACGTACAATATTAAATACATCTATACTAATATTATAGAGGTAAAGTTTGTGAGTTTGTTACGTGGTAGGGGTAATCTCAGGAAATACTGGTCCGATTTCAAAAATTCTTTCAGTGTTATATAACTCATTTATCGAGTGATCCGATTTCAAAAACTCTTTCAGTGTTATATAACTCATTTATCGAGGAAGGGTATTGGCTATTTATCATCACGCTATGACCAATAGGGATGGAGCACCAATAAGGAATATTTCAAAATAGGGTTATTTTAGTAGTTAGTTTTTTCAAAGTAACTATTCCACTTGAACGAAGTCGCGGGCAGAGGCTAGTATAGACTCTTTGCAAAATATTAGGGATTTAATATTTACGGAGGTAATAAAACAGCAGTAAAAACGAGAAATGAGCAATAGTAGCCGAAAAATGGGGTAATAGACAAATCTAGAATATTAGCAGTTCCTCGCATTATGTATTTGTGTTATAGTTATAATTAAATACATATAACATTTAATCACCTAGTTGGAGTGTTTTGGGTGATCGCGTAAATTAACTGAATGATCAAATTATGCAATATTTGTTTCTATCTTTGGGCTACATATTAGGTCTCGCCTATGAAATTGCCGTTTTGTATGAAAAAATTTAAACGATTTTTTTTTCATGTATTTTTTATTTGTATTAATCGAAGTAATCACCCATGCAATCAATGCATCTTTCCCAACGCAATGGCAGTTTATTGATGCCCTTCTTAAAGAAATAAACTGGACGAGAGGCAACAAATTCTTCAAAGCCATTTTGTACTGCCTCTCGGGTATTGAATTTTTTTCCCGCAAGGAGCTATCCAAATTCTGGAAAAAGTAGTAGTCTGTAGGCGCAAGGTTTGGTGAATAGGGCGGATTACGGAGAACTTCTAACCTCAGTTCTTGCAACTTGGAGACCGTCTGCTGTACATTATGAAGTCGCGCGTTGTCGTGCAGGAGCAGCGGAGACGAGCGATTAAGAGATTGAGAATGCTCGTTGGAGATGTGCCAGCTTCTCCATCATTGTGTTCAGTTCTTAACAGTACACATCTGCAATAATGCTCATCCCGTTTGGTAAGAAGCTGTGATGAATCACACCGGCGCTAGACCACCAAACAGTGATCATCACTTTTTTAGGGGTATGTTTTCGTTTAGAGCATTGTTTCGGTGCTGAACCAGGATCCAACCAACTTCCGTCTGGTATCTGGTATCTTCTCGCCCACCCTTTGCAGGGCGTGCGGGGAGCCAGCGTCAGGGTGACCCCTCTGGCTGAAGCATCGCTCGCCTCCCGTAGCGACGGGAGGGTCTTGTTTGTGGGGGTTGAACCGTCTAAACGGCTTGCCCCTGTGGTTGTCTTCCGTCCTCTTCGGGCGGTGGTCTGTTGTCTCGTGTATCGGCGGTCTCTGTCTTTCTTGTTTTTGTTTCAGGCGATCTTAGGTTTTTGAGGTGGTGGCGAGTTCATCGCGTTTCAGCTCTTTTCTGATTTCGTTTAGTAGGCGCGTATTCTGTTCTAGACCTTCTCTTGGCTTTGTTTCCGCCTCTCGGAGGGGGGCCTTGGCGGGGGCCATCTTCTGGGCTTATCCCTCGTGGGAAGCCGCGGATCGCGACCTTCAGGCTTTGCTGCGAGGAGGAAGTGTATGTAAACCAACTGGCCCCCTCAAGCTTTTCTATGAACTCCAGTGTGATGTGGTGCTCTTCGACGTCTTCCGGGATGAATCGCACTCCGTTCCCGTAGGCGCGGACGTTGGGCCCGCGCCCAACTTCTCCGCCAGTTGTGGGAGTAGCTTCGCCCAGTCGTGGGAGCTCTCGATCACAATCGGCGGATAACGCGAGCCTTTCGCGTCGGGTGAGGCAGGCGTTGCTAGTTCATCCGCGGCGGCAGCACTGTCGCGCGGAGGCTGCGAATTAGGGTTCCGCGGGCGCGTAACGGGTTTAGTTTGCGGATCGCGTACAAGAGGCGCTGCGATCGACACATAAGAGGGCTGCTCGCGGGCAGCCCTTCGTGGTGGAGCGGGAGTGGGTGTCGGGTTTGTCACGAGGCTGTGAAGTCTGCCCGAGTGGCGTGATGCAGGCTTTCTTCTCTTGCGGTGGCTGGGCGTCTAATGGTGAGGGCGGACTTGCTGCGCGGTCGGACGCAGGCCCCGCGTCGGGTTCGGTGGGCTTGCGGCGCAGCGCTCGACAGAGCGGGCTAGTCGGCGCTACGGAGTACGCGGGTATCGCGAGTTTACCGCGGGTATCGCGAGTTTACCGCGGGCAGCGCTTGCGAGCGCGACTGCATCGGTCGCGGAAGGGCAGTTTGCCCTTCTGTTGCAGCTGACGCCTCGCCGGGCAGCGGCTGGCGCACATCCAGAGTCGGCGTGCGAGGTGCAGGCACGGAGGTACGAAGTCCGTTGGGCGAAGAGGTGGTCTAGGTTGAAGAAGCGGCGAGGTCCATAGGCTGGCTAGGGGTCGTCGGGTGGCGGTCTGTTTGGCTCTGAAAAGAGCCTTTTGTGGATCGTCGGCTCGACGCAGGAAGCGGAGCGGACGAAGAGGCACTTGACTTGCGCATCGTCGCGTAGGTCGGGGCAGCGGTGCTCGCGGACGACCTCGAACGCGTGATGACTGAGCCGTCTCCAACCAACTTGCTGAGCGCTTGCGGTTATCAAGCAGAATCCATTTTTCATCGCAGGTAACGGAGTCCGATCCGAACCGCCGTGGTGGACGGTTGTGCGCACCGCTGCATCCGCTACATCGCTCGTGAGGAGACGGACGCGCTCGTTACACTTTTCGATTTCGATACTCGCGAGTTGGTTGGCGTTCGCCGTTACTTCGTGAGTGTTCGGCTGACGTAGCGCACACGTGTGCGCCACACCTGAGCTACGCACCTGCGTAACACACCTGCATTCTTTTACCAGGAATTGAGTGAGATACTTCCTTTGTATTTATTTATTACTTTGCTTATTTCTTGCTATATTTATTTGTTCTTTGTTTATTTGTTCTCACTTGTTTATATATTTATTTACGTAGTTCTTTATTCCTGTAGTCGTCATTTCTTTATATCTTTATTTCCTCTTCAATTATTTGGTTATTTAGTTATCTATTTATTTATTTGCTGTATATTTACATAATTTATTTACCTTGCCTGTCTCGCTCACGTATTTCCCGTATTCCTTTCTTCTTATGTTTTATTTTAAGCAGCTCTCTTGATCTGCACCCGGGATAGACCCGTAGTTAACCGGTTGGCGTGCCCCCCTGCCCTTAAGGCAGGGAGGTTGGTTCGCGCCCCCCCATCTCCCACAATCTACCGCGATGGATCCGAAAGTGCTCTTGGATAGGTGCCGCGTCGGTCTTCTCGCACGCGGAGTAGATGAGGATGTCGTGAACTCCACGTTCATGGACATCTTTTCCCGGTCCTCCGAGGACTTTCAATACGTGCCCCGCGTGGAAACCGCGAATTCGTTCGAGACCCTCTCGCCGCGCTCTCCGCTTGACGATAGGGATAGGGGTGTTGTAGCAACACCTACATCGAGCTCCAGCTTGGAGGCCGGCTCCGATATGGAGCTCGACGTAGCGGCTTCCGCCGAACCGCACGTGACCGTTAACGCGTCCGCGATTCCTGCGCCTTCAGCGCAACAGACCGATAAAGACGGTTTCCAAACCGTCTCCTATAATAGGCGACGTCCGGCCAGTCCGTCAGATCCGGGTTCCGCAGGTAAAGTTGCGAACATAGGTGGCACCCGGGTGCCAGCCCCGGTTATACCGTCGGTTTCAAATACACGCGTGGGCGAACCTAGCTCCGTCCCTCTCGCTCCTTCGCAGACCACGGGTTCCGCAGGTAAGAAACCACGCCCCCTGCCCCCTGTCACGATCCAAGACAAGTCCCAGTGGACTTCAATCTCGAATCGCCTCAAAACCCTTAAGGTTCATTATACGTCCGCCCTCAATACTCCGGTGGGCATTCAAGTGAAATGCCCCACATCCACCGACCATCGCGCGCTGACTCGATTCCTTCGGGAATCGAAGTTAGCGTACTTTACTTTCGCACTCGAGGAGGAACGCCGCCTCCGCGTAGTGCTTCGCCGCGTCCCGGCCGAGATCTCGGTCGAGGACGTCACCCTCTCCCTTAAGGAGAAAAATTTCCCCGTGCGTGAGGTACATCGGATGTACCACCCACGCACCTGCGCCCCTTACAATATGGTGCTAGTTCTCCTCGACCGTTCGCAGGAGGGCAAGGCCATTTTTAATCTCACTTCAGTCTGCGATTTAAACGGTATTACCGTAGAGCCCCCACGCAAGACCCATACCCCATCGCAGTGCCATAACTGTCAGTGTTATGGTCACTCGGCGAGGAACTGTCATCTTCGCCCCAGGTGCGTCAAGTGCCTGGGTGATCACCTCACGAAGGAGTGCGCTCGCACTCCCGGTACTCCGGAACCTCCAAGTTGCGTGTTGTGCGGTAACGCGGGTCACCCCGCGAACTATCGCGGCTGTCCTCGCGCACCGCGCACACAGCGTCCCCGTCAGGCGAGGCAGGCGCCCAGGGCGCCTGCAGCCGCCGCCCGCCCTCCACCTCCACCTCTCATGTCCGTGGAGGCCTTC
>JACEII010000687.1:2181-20463 GCA_014332785.1 Antheraea mylitta
CGAAGCGGCCACCAGGCCTATCAATGTAGGATGAGTGGATGCCGGATCTGTCGGCGAAAACACAACACCTTATTACACAGACAATCAAGCACACACATAACACAAAAACAGGGCGTTACTGAACAGTCTCCATTAAATACTAACGAAAATAATAATATCCATGCAAACTTACCTGTTTCTGTTGTCGACTCCACAGCATCTAGTCCCTCTACTTCGGTATCAATGTCTGCAGTCTCCACCAATCAAGCCCTTCTTTCCACGGCGTTGGTCAAGGTGACAAGCGATGACAAATTATTTATTCTAAGGGCCTTACTAGACTGCGGTAGTCAGACATCCTTTATTAGCGAGAAAGCTCAAAGGAAAATTGGTTCCTGTAAAATAAAAGATCAGTATCACTGTATATCTGGGTTAGGCAACACTGTCTTAAATGTGACACAATACTGTAATATACGTATACATTCACTACACAATAATTTAAATTTAGCTCTAAAATGCTTTATTCTACCTAAGATTACCGATAACTTACCGTATGCTACAGTACGAATCCAAGATTTATGCATTCCCAATCACATACAACTCGCAGATCCACAGTTTTATAAACCCGCTGAAATTGATTTGTTATTGGGTGCTGATATATTTTGGGAACTTATTGGTGTAAACAAAATAATTTTAGGACCACAAAAGCCAATCTTACAAGAAACACAATTAGGCTGGGTAGTAGCTGGCCCCATGGGGGGAAGTTATTGCAACAGTAATAATACAAAATTATATTGTAATTTCTCACAAGAGATAAAAGCACAATTAGCAAAATTTTGGGAACTTGAAGAAATTCCTTCAACTATTAAAAACGATAAAAATAATTATTGTGAAAAATTATTCAAAGAAACGACTCATAGATTAAATGACGGTAGATTTTGTGTTCAAATTCCGCTCAAGGATTCAATCAAAACTCTAGGTGATTCATACAACATTGCTGAAAAAAGGTTATTACAACTGGAAAAAAGATTAAAATCAAAACCTAGACTTAGACAAGAATATTGTGAATTTATTCATGAATATGAGCGATTAGGTCACATGACGGAAATATCTAGGCCTCTGTTTGGGTGCTTCCTTCCACATCATGCTGTTATACGAGAAACAAGTGAAACTACAAGGCTTCGTGTCGTCTTTGACGCCTCTGCTAAGACTTCAAGTGGAATATCATTAAATGACATACAACACATCGGACCAGTAGTGCAGGACGACTTATTTTCAATTTTATTGAGGTATAGACAGCATAAATTTGTAGTGTCAGCTGATGTGAATAAAATGTATCGCCAGATACTAGTTGAACCTAATCAGCGATCATTGCAATTGATTTTATGGCGAGACAAACCATCGCAGCCAACTAAAATATTTCAACTGAATACAGTGACCTACGGGAAGGCGTCAGCGCCATTTCTGAGTACAAGATGTCTGTTACAGTTATCAAAAGAGTGCAATGATCCAGTAATTTCGCAATTAATCAAAGAAGATTTCTACGTTGATGACTTTTTGTCGGGAGCTCAAACTGAAGATGAGTTAGCCAGAATAATATATTCAGTCACTGAGATTCTTGGTGCAGCTTGTTTTCCTTTAAGAAAATGGCGAACTAATATACCAACTGTCTTTCAAGATGAAGCTTATATTTCTTTACCTAAAAGTTTAGATTTATGTTCTCAATCTAGCATCTTGGGTTTAAAGTGGGACCCTTCTATAGATATTCTTCGATTTCCAGTTGATATTCAATTTAACCATAACGTAACCAAAAGAACAATTTTGTCCAATTCTGCCAAACTATTCGATCCATTGGGCTTACTTAGTCTATGTACCATCATACCAAAAGTCATTTTACAAAAATTATGGTTATCCAAGTTGGGTTGGGATGATCCAGTAGATCGTGAATGGCAAAAGGAATGGCTAAACTTCATTACAAATTTAAATGTGTTATCAGAAATAGAAATTCCTAGATGTGTAATCATTAGTGATCCTGTAGTCATTGAAGTACATTCATTCTCAGATGCTTCAACAGCAGCATATGCTGCCACTGTTTATCTCCGATCTATTGATAGTTCAGGTCATGTTCTTGTTAAGATAATGTGTGTCAAAACTAAGGTCGCTCCTGTAAAACCTACAACAATACCGCGACTGGAGTTATGCGGTGCTCTGTTATCAGCACGACTTACAGCAAAGGTATTGAAAGCTTTGCGATACAAAATTAACAAGATTTTTGACTGGACTGACTCGACTGTCGTTTTGAGTTGGTTGTCATCGAAGGCTACTGATTTAAAACCTTTTTGTATCAAATCGAGTTGTTGAAATACAAGATCTGACGGCCTCGGGCACTTGGAATCATGTTCCAGGAGATAAAAACCCAGCTGATCTAGCATCTCGAGGCTTAAATCCAAAATCTGTTAAGTCAGCTATATTATGGTGGAATGGACCACCTTTTCTAGTCGATGAACCAAATAAATGGCCAATAACTGTGGTCTTACGTAATATATCTGAATTACCTGAAAAGAAAACTTATCCTAAAAAATTAACTACTCTACAAACTACTTCTACTCTATCTACAACTACACTACAAACTACTTCTACTCTATCTACAACTACACTACAATCTACAAGCAGTAATTTTGAAATTATAAATTTCGATAAATTTTCAAAATTCACAACCTTACAAAGATCTATGGCTTACGTTTTACGTTATATTTATAATCTAAGACATAAGCACTCTAAATTAATAGGTCCCTTATCATCTACAGAATTAAATTCTTCTCTAAACATAATAATAAAACAACATCAAAACGAATGTTTCTCCCTAGAAATTAAAAAATTAAAAGCTAAACAAAACTTACCATTAAAGTCCTATATTTTGTCCCTCAGTCCGTTCGTTGATGATGAAGGTATCCTTCGCGTTGGTGGACGAATTCAAAATTCGGGCGCCGACTACAAAAAAATACATCCAATATTATTAGATTCGTCTCATAATTTCACTAAGTTGCTATTCATACATTATCACAAAAAACTATTACATTGTGGACCTCAGTTTCTGCTTAGCGATTTAAGAAATAGTTTTTGGCCTTTACGAGGACGAATACTAGCTAGAACTACAGTGAATAATTGCAAAATATGTAGAATTATGAAAGCAAAATGCATAAATCCCGTAATGGGAAACTTACCTGCTTCCAGAGTCGTTCCATCTCTACCTTTTGAGGTCAGTGGTGTCGACTTCGCCGGGCCATTTAACATCACTGATCGTAAGGGTCGCGGTTGTAAAATTACAAAATGCTATATGTGTTTGTTTATTTGCTTTGCAACAAAGGCATTACATTTAGAGGTAGCCAGCGACCTCACTTCTGAAGTATTTATGCTTTGTTTAAGACGATTCATATCTCGAAGGGAAAAGCCACTCCAGATATATTGCGATAATGGTACGAATTTTGTAGGTGCAAGTAACGATATAACAAATTTTATTAAATCAAACAATGAAAAATTAACCGGGTTTGCTGCCGATGAAGGTATTAAGTTTAACTTCTCACCAGCCTACTCTCCCCACTTTGGTGGGCTTTGGGAGGCAGGAGTTAAATCTGCGAAATATCACATTACTAGGATCTTAGGTGACAAACATCTTACATGCGAAGAGTTGTCAACTTTGTTTTCACAAATTGAAGCTATCCTCAATTCCAGACCGTTGACTCCTCTCTCTTCAGACCCTAATGACCTTCATCCCTTAACTCCGGCGCATTTTCTTATCGGTAGACCACTTACTTCGCTACCTTCACAGAACCTGCTCGAAATAAATCCAAACAGGCTAAATAGATACCAATATCTGGAGAAATTGCGGCAGCATTTTTGGCATCGTTGGAAGAAGGAGTACATAAGCGAGCTGCAGCAAAAGACGAAGTGGCAAACCTCTCAAAAGGGACTTCAGGAGGGCGATTTGGTGATCATCAGAGACGCTGATATGCCACCTCTCAAATGGCGGATGGCGCGTGTCTGCAAATTGTTTCTCGGACAAGATGGAACTACCAGAGTTTATACAGGATTTATACACCGCTAAAGGCATAATCCGCAGAGCTGTTCACAATCTCTGCCCACTAATAGAAACCAACTCACCAGCAATACCTCGAAACCCTGAAGCTTTCGAGGGGGGGGGGGAAGATGTTAAGTAGGTACGCTCCCCGCGCGCCGCCATGACGAAGCGACGCGGGTGTTGGAGTGGGGCGACGCCATTGCGCTATGAGACGTGCGTGCGACAACTACATTATATCTATACTTGTGTCATAATATACATTAAATTATCAAAAAGTACAAATCGTCTCATTTCAACATTATCGGCGCAAACAAGTGGTATAATAAAATAATTATCATTTTATAAATCTTCAAAAGCACGCTTTTGTAGAATAAGGAACGAAGGAGGAAAAAGTAATAATAAAACATGCAGATTTTGTTCAATGCCATATACGTTTCATAATTGTATATTAATTATCTTTTAGTATGAAGTTTAAAATAACAATTTTTGTATATCATGGAAGGCAAAGGAACAGGTCGGTCACCTGATGTTAAGTGATCACCATCGCCCATAGACACTTGCAACACCAAGGGAGTCACAAGTGCGTTGTCAACCTGTGTTGGAGGAGGGAGGGATGAGGAGAGGGGGAAGGTGAGGAGTGGTTGGCCTCCGGCATTCTCACTGACCGGACGAAACGCAAAAATGCAAGCACTGTTACTTCACGTCGGTTTTCTGTGAGAGGGTGGTACTACACCGGGCAAACGAAACCATTTATGCTGAATCCACCTTTCATTTGCCTCCTATGATATAAAATAAAGGTGGTTGGCGAAAGATTTTTACCTTGAGGCTGGCATTTAGCCAGACGAACTAAGAAATGACTCTACCACCGTACTACGATGCCATAACGATGTTTTCTTTTACCGGAAGCTGACTCAGTTGCAATTATTCCCGGAAGCTTTGACTCATTTGCAATTATTGGAACCTACGTCCGTCGAAGCTGTGTCCAAACTCGTTATCAATTGAGCCATCATGACTTCAATTATTGATTAATTAAGTGGAAAAATTCAAATGTGTTTGTATACGTACAACCAACTGCAAAGTATTGTATGTTTATATAAACAGGAAAATACGAATTCATTTTGTTTAATGTCAGAGATCGATGCACTCGTTCAGTACCTTATTTAATAGGGTTTTTTAATAATCAGTCTATTCTTTGTTTACTCGATGTTTGATCGTATTTTTAGTATACACCACAGTCACAGTATAAATACTAGAGATAGTACGAAAACTACTTACAAACGTTCGTGAACAGCACACACAAAAACATATGCATCGACAAGAGGTTTTAAAAGGTGCTCTATGGACAGCATCCGAAAACCGCTTAGGGGTCTCGTCAAAGCGCATGCTTATGTGAGTGTGCCAGTACGAGCGTTTATAAGTAGTTTTCGTTCTATCTCTTATATTTATGTACTGGGACAGAGCATATTGTAGGGAAATCAGCAAGCCTGCTTTGAGCTCTGTATGATTGCGGTATATGGTATAGACAAATACGGTATATGGTATAGACAAATACGGTATATGGTATAAGCAATTAAAGTATGGAGGATATTTTGCAGTTTATTAAAAGCCAATGAGGCGTAACGGTAATGCTGTACACGATTATTTGCATCATAAAATATAATGCAGCTGTGTCATTAATTTTATGAGTTTTTAGAACATATGTGTGTGTACCAAGCATACATGTCTCAATAACTCTTATATATACAATACTTCGTATTGGATAATTTTCTATTCAGTTCGATAAGGGAAAGAAACAAAACCCTTCTACGTTCATGTGTAAGCGTGTATTCGTCCACGCATGTGGGGTTGACATGTGTAATGTTATTGCAGTGATATAAGATTTTGTGTCACTGTATCGCGTGAGCTGCGCACTCGAGGGCTGCACGCCGAGGGAACGGACCTAGGCTTGAGCCGTTGCCGAGAGTGGCCTAAACTGGTCATAATAATGATTGATGATTGCTCCGACCGATTTCGGCCATGGCGACCACTTTGACCCCTAATTAGAGAAATGGCGCTGGTGCGCTCGAAGATGACTTATATAGCCTATCTTCACGGCGAAACTCCGTGCACAATGAGGGCACGTTAGTACGTCGTTCACATAATTATACGTTATGGCAGCAGGTGGTCGAGCTTTTAACTCGTTGCGTTTGGTATCTAGGTCAGCTTTCCGCTGAGCCTCAAACTCGCATACTTGGCTGTTCACCATCCTGCGCCATTCTGACCGCTGTGCTGCCAAACGTTCCCAATGAGAAGGCTCTATGTTGCATTTCTTCATGTGTCGCTTTTGGACATCTTTCTACCGGAGGAGGGGACCGCCCTGAATCCGCTTGCCCTCCTCCAGTTCAGAATAGAAGATGCGCTTTGCCATTCTTTCCTCCGCCATACGAGATACGTGACCGCACCACCGAAGCTGTCGACGCATTAAATAAGTCTCAATGCCACCAACACTGGCACGTCGCAAAACTTCGGTATTTCGCACTTTATCGGACCATCTGATCTTCATGATAGAACGGAGGCATTTAAGGTGGAAGCGATCCAGAGTGCGAATGTGGCGGCGGTAGACACACCACGTCTCAGAGGAATATAAGAGGTTTGGCAGCACGATCGCCATATAAACCGATATTTTTGTGGCCAGCTTAAGGTCATGCGAGCAGAAGACCTTGGAACTTAGCTTACCGAATGCCGCAGCAGCGGCACCCACCCTGCTATTGATCTCAGTATCAAGGTCACACTTGAATGTTACAGTGTTACCCAGATAGCGAAATTTATCCACCTGCTTCAGCACATCCTCGTCAAGTTTTATGGTCAATGTCTCGTGACCGTGTATGTCCAAGGACATTACCTCCGTCTTATTGACATTGATCTTCAGGCCGAACTTACGGCAAATTTGCTGGAATGTGGACATCAGCTGTTGCAGGTCATCTGGGGATTCTGCTACGAAGCACAAGCCATCGGCATACATGATCTCTGTAATCAGAGCATATGAGACTTTCGTGCGAGCCTTAAGTCTGGCCAAATTGAAAAGGCTGCCATCTATACGGAAGCGGATGCGGACTCCTTGAGAAACAATTTGAAGGACTTCTCTAACTACCATCGCAAAGTATAAGGCGAACATAGTAGGCGCTAAGACGCATCCTTGCTTCACCCCACAGGTAACGGGAAAGAAGTCTGATTGTTCAGCGTCTATGATAACGCAGCATTGCATGTTGTCATGCAGGAGTCTGAGAAGTCTTACAAACTTTTCCGTGCATCCAAGCTTACCTAGTACCAACCACAGAGCTTCCCGAGGCACGCTGTCGAAAGCCTTCTCCAGGTCAACAAAGCAAAGGTACAGCTGACGACCCTGTTCTCTGCTCTTTTCTTGCAGTTGACGCACAGAGAATATAGCTTCGCATGTGCCTCGGTTCGGTCGGAAGCCAAACTGGGTTTCTGGCAGAATCTTTTCAGACAAGTTCTTTAGGCGGTTTAGGAGAACTCTCGCAAAGACCTTTCCGGGGGCTGTAAGGAGCGAAATACCGCGATAAGAGTTGCAGTCAGAACGGTCCCCTTTGTTTTTGTAGAGAGCACTTATGCGCGATACTTTAAAGGTATCCGGAACGCGCTCCTCCTCCCACATACGAACAAACAGTTTCCACACCAACGTGTGCAACTCCTCCCCGCTGTATTTTATCAGCTCTCCCGGTAAGAGGTCAGTGCCAACCGCTCGTTTATCTTGTTGCTGTCTGATGGCAGTAACAACCTCATCACGTAATAGAGGCTCGTCCAGCTCAAAAACAAAAGGGAGCTGAGGAATTAAACCGATGCTTTGTAGATCAGCTGATCGATCCACATTTAGCAGAGAATTGAAGTGCTCCGCCCAGCGCTTTAGTACATCCTCCTTGCTCGTCAACAGGTGACTACCATCTAAAGACCTCAAAGGCACCTTTGCGTGGTAGGATGTACCAATCAGCTTACGTACCTCACCATAGAATTCTCCCAGCTGGTTTGTGTCAATGAGCCACTGCATGTGTCCAGCTTTGTTCTGCCACCACTTGTCTTTTAAATGCCGAGACAGCTTGCGCAATTCGAGGTCACTAGCTTTAATATCCGCAACGCTTCCACTTCGTCTTCTGTGCTTTCGCAGAAGATCTCGGTGTTTGTCAAATGCTGCCCGCAGGACTTCATCATTTTTATCAAACCAGTCTTCGTTGCGACGGAATTTTTCACCTAGTACAGTTGAAGCGGTATCCTTGATAAGAGATGATAAAGTTTCCTAGGCAGCAACAACATCACCTACTTCAGTAGCTGGCAACAGCTTTTCAGACATGGTTTCAGCGTAGTTCACCCTGACCGCAAGATCTTTTAGCTTATCCACGTTCAAAGACGCAAGCTTTTTTATAGAGGATCTACGTGGGTAACGGAGGCGGATTCACAGCTTAGTGACAATGAGCCGGTGATCAGACCAACAGTACGCACCACGCATAACGCGAGTGATTTGTACTTGGCTGAAATCCTTTTGCCGCACGATAGCATAATCAATCAAATGCCAATGTTTGGATCTTGGGTGCATCCATGTTGTCTTGTATTTGGCGGCAAGTCTAAACATAGTATTCGTAATTGCCAGACCGTATTGAGCACAAAAACTGAGCAGCAATTGACCATTGCTGTTCATGTTGCCAACTCCATGTCTACCCAGAACTCCAGGCCAAGCCTCATAGTCCCGACCAACCCTGGCATTGAAATCGCCCAGCAATAAAACCTGTTCTTTGGCGTTTATGCTATCGAGGCAGTGAGTCATTTCCTCATAAAACTTATCCTTGATGTCATCAGACTTGTCTAGCGTTGGAGCATAAACACTGATGACATTAAGGTAGTTATCTTTGTCCATGTGAAGGCGCAGTGTGGTAACGCGGTCTGAGATATGGACAGGGTACTCATCTAAACGCTTTGCTAAGTGATTTCTGATAGCAAACCCTACGCCTGATCGTCGAGTTTCGGAGGTAGCGGTACCTTTCCAGAAGAAAGTATAACCACCACCTTCTTCCACCAGCTCCCCTTCATCGGGAAGGTGTGTTTCGCTGAGAGCAGCCACATCCACGTTATAGCGATGAAGTTCTCGAGCGGCGGTCTTACGTTCAGGGCAGGCGTTGCCATCTCGATCAAGAAGCGTTCTCACGTTCCACGCACCGAACGTCATAATAGGTGTTCTTTTAGATTTATCTTTGTGACGTCGACCACGATTTGAATGATGCGATGATAGCCGCGGTTACTACCATCTACCATGTAGGGACGAGCATTTTTTAGAGCACCTTTTCTAGCCCCCTCCCCGGCTAAGTGGGGAAAGCAGTGCCTCCCTAAACAGGGCTGCTTTGTCATCCCGAGTGCTGCCGAGCCCACGCTGTCGCCCCAAATGTGCAGCGCGGAAACGACCACGGCATGTAGTCACGCCCCCGGGACCGCCTATGTGCAAGTATCGGACAAAGTCTAGTTTGCATCAGGCTAGACCTCTCTACCTTTACCCATCACCACAGGACTTTTGCGTAATCGGAGTCAAGTAACAGAAGCGGTCAGATGCGCAGGATATATTAAGGTGCACAAGTGTACGCGCAAGACACAGGTGCACATACTCGTCCTTGTTCTTCTGGACCCAGTGGAACGGGAACCGTTACGACCGGAGAAGGACTCAGACAGATGGTACAGTATCACGGTGAGAAAGTTACAAGGGAAGGTATGGGGTGGTGTTATTCTACTCTGCCGACACCACACGGCTGAAATAATAATAATAATCTGGTAAGGTCATACATACTGTTTTATTTATACGCGTGATGTTAACAAAAGTATGTCCAAAATTATCTGTAATGAGTTGCTAGTGATATGAAGAGAAAACGATTGGTTTTTCAGATATTTTATAATCACATTAATTTCAGATTATGACCTCCCATCACAGGTGCTTACACTCTAGTCTAATTCTTTCACGATAACTGTCATAAGGTTACAGAATGCTTTACTGCTTCCTCTTCAAGACGCTAAAACAATCACTTGCTTTAAAATCCCAACTACTCTGACAAATAAGAAGCAGTTTATTTTACAATTTGTACTTATAACAAACTTGTATTTTGTGTATACTTTTTGTAATCTGTATATTAATACGTGAAGCAAAAACTTTGTACCCCTTTTTAAGGTAATTCTGTGAACGTATGAACTTGAAATTTGGCATAGTTAGAGTTTATATGGTGCAGAAGTGCAGAAAGCTGTTTATTTTGTATAAAATGCATTAAAAGTACATTGGATTAATTAAAATATGCACTACTCACACTACTGCTTGAATTTTACATAACACTTAAATAAAAATGACATTTTGACAGCCGTCAATAACGTACTTCAAAAAAGGTTGCGAAGGAGGTTGCTATGCTGGACTGGTTGTATTTTTTACTCTTAGATTCCAATTACCATTTTTCATCCTACATTCAACAATGATATTATAAAATATAACTATTATTATGATATTTATAACACGACTTACGTTCCACACTTTACATACTCTTTGAATGTAACTAGTCAAATTACAGGTTAATTTTATAATAATATGATATGTAAATTCATAATAAAGTAAAATAATAATACGTATATAATTAATTGATAAAAATAAATAATTAAATTATAAACAATTTATCTTTAGTACATTTATGGAACAACTGAAATAATTATTATTCTCTTTGGTTTTATTGGATGTCAAAATTTTAAGGTGACAGGAGTGCTTTTACTTCATGTCACTGGGCTTCATGCTGTCATTAGAGAAAAGCAATATTACCAAAGTCAAAGTCGATATTATAATGTTTATTATTTTTTATGGCGAACTCTCTTCAAATGATGATTTAATTAAAAAATGAGCCAAATAAAACTTTGTATAATCAAAATGAGGATTTTGTTCATAAAGTAATCCATGATTTAGACCTCCACGTTTATAGTGATGCAGTTCAACCTGATGTAGCAACAAAAAGATTTAATTCAATATCACCCAGAAATGCCACTCACTCATGGTGTCGTGTAAAATTAATTGAAAATTGTGTCATGGGTTACGATAAATTTCTTTATTTTCGAAAAGCTATATTTACTTAGAATTTGAGAGCGTTACCACCTGTTTTTTGGTTCAAATTTATAATAAATTTCAATTTTCATTTACACGAATTTTTTAAACGTTTATAAAATTAAAGATCATGGCCAATGGCAAATAACTGAGTAACCATGATGAAAACCTTTGATTATAGAAGTTATACCCTTTGACAAAAGAACCCTAATAACGTTTGAACTTTAAAAAATCAAACTATGGTCCAATGTCGACCACCGCTCACTTGTTTCATTATTACTACTATTTTAAATTTCATTTATAACAAAATAATAAAAGGCTTTTCATTCATTTTTGTATGATTTCAATACTGAAAATGAGTTAGATAAAAGGATAAAACGTATTTTATTGTAATATAAGCAAAATATTTGTTTTGAATAACTTACGAGTTGTGTACTACCCAGCCATTTTTTGTTCCATCTTCCAGTAACGACTTAAATAAACTGGCAATATTATTGTTTACTACAATTTATATACTTCAGATCTTAATAAAATAAAAAGGGTATTCTGATATTGGAATACATTAGTCCTCCTTAAACATAACTGATTAAAATTTTATAATAAGTTTTTGTTTTATTTTATTCTTCTACCTGAACTAAGAATTAAATATTATTCTTTAGCTGTTTGTTTTGAAATTACGAAATAAATCTCTTCGCGCTAATTGATTGACAATTCAGGTATAAACTTTATCATGGGCGTAGTTGGATACGGACATGGGCAGCTTTTAATAGGTCAATTTGTGCACTTCGTTTCTAGACATAACAGGTTCAGCCAAAGACGAAACCACATAATCAATGCAAACAAAATAATAAGTAATATTAATAACTAAAATTGAACAAAGAAGAACAGAGATAACAACAAGAACAATGATATTCATGATACGAAATAATATAATATGGAAATTAAATAATTTTATAAATTACCAAAAAAATAGGGAAACTGAAACCATGAATACATATACATTATTAAAATTTATTTAAATGATAGATATTTTAATTAATCTCTTGTATTATTATTCCCCAAGCGATTTTTATACCTCTCAAATTTCGTTGAATATCTATGAAATTCTTATTACATGAAGTCACTAAGTCCTTCTTTTTCATTTCCGGTGAAGCTGTTAAGACTTTGCTGGGTCAATAGCGTAGTCATTTCGAAAAAAAAACCTTTTTTTTCATAAACCAATTTAAATATGAACGATGAAACAAAGGCGTTATAAGTTTTTATTGCTTCCATTGAAATTCAAAAGTTATATAAGTGTAGAATTATTTTAAATTATATATAGTATGGCATCAAAACAAGGATATATAGCCTAGTACCACTTGTGGCGTATCGTTTTTTAAACAGAATTATAATCTCAAAAAAAAAAACCGTTGTGGTAACTTTCGTGGTACTCAGTCAAACGGTGTTGCGAGTTAATGAATCTCATATAATAGGTCTTTACCTATGAAATTGCTGTTCTGCAGTACTGGCCATTTCAAATCAAAATAATTTTTGTTTGGCTAAGAATTCTAATTGAAAATTAATTTTGTTTTAAAAACATGGAATTCTTTATCCAAAAGTAGTCATTTGTTTATTGATTAGAGTTACATTTTCATCGCATTTCAATCTTTTTTGTCATCACGGATACGTTAAAAAATCGAGTAATTATGGAATATGAGTACTGTCGTGGCAGCAATGCGGCACAAGCGGCATGCAACATCAACGACGTTTACGGAGCTAACACTACAAACCTACGCACCATCTGGTATTGGTTTGCTCCCTTCCGTTCTGGGAATTTTGACCTGAAATATAAACATCGCTGTCGTCCGAAGACTTTGGTCGACAATGACGAATTAATGGCGATTGTGGAAGCTGATGATACACAATCTACGGCTGAATTAGCAGCAGATTTCGATGTTAGCGTCAAAACAATATTGGTCCATTTGCGTCAAATTGGCAAGGTAAAAAATTTTAACAAATGGATGACCCACGAACTCAATGTTCGCCAGCGCGAAGTATGCTTCGAGACGTGCCTTGCACTGCTCAACAGACACACAAATGAAGGAATTTTGAACCGCATTGTTACCTGCGATGAAAAATGGATTCAGTTTGATAACCGCAAGCGCTCAGCAAGTTGGTTGGATCCTGGTTCAGCATCTAAACAATCCTCTAAACGAAAACTTAACCCTAGAAAAGTGATGGTCACTGTTTGGTGGTCTAGCGCCGGTGTGATTCATCACAGCTTCTTACCAAACGGGGTGAGCATTACTGCAGATGTGTACTATGAAGAACTGAACACAATGATGGAGAAGCTGGCACATCTCCAACTAGCATTGGTCATTCGCTCGTCTCCGCTGCTCCTGCACGACAACGCGTGACCTGATACTGCACAGCAGACGGTCTCCAAGTTGCAAGAATTGGTGTTGGAAGTTTTCCGTCATCGGCCCTACTCACCAGACCTTGCGCCTACAGACAACTACTTTTTCCAGAATTTGGATATCAGCTTGGTGGGAAAAAATTGAATACCTGAGAGGCAGTACAAAATGCCTTCGAAGAAATTGTTGCCTCCCGTCCAGCTGATTTCTTTAAGAAGGGCATCAATAAACTGCCACTGCGTTGGGAAAGATGCATTGATTGCATGGGTGATTACTTCGATTAATAGAAATAAAAAATTAGTTTAATTTTTTTCATACAAAACGGCAATGACCTAATATAAAAATACCAACATTTATTTTCATCTTCTATACACATAATAAAAATGAAGTGTCTGTATGTAACAGCGAAATAAAAAAAAGATCACTGGCTGGGTATGAACGTATACATGCTACTAATAACAAAAATGCAATTTTTAAACTTTTGTCAGTCTGTCTACTGTCTGTCTGTTTGTTCCGGGTAATCTCCGAAACGGCTGAACCGATTTTGACGGGAATTTCACTAGCAGTTAGCTGAAATTACTTCGGGTGACATAGGCTACTTTAAATTAGACTAAGTTTTAACTGCGGCTTCGTCTGCAATGCTATTTCCAAAACGGATAGACCGATTTTCATAGAACTTTCACCAACAGATAACGGATACCATAACAAGTAATTTTGTATATTTTAATTTAGCCTAGCGGCGCTAATAAATTTGAGCTCATCAGGCTATACGGAATCGGTATCCCTTGGGTCGAAGAGGTCAAATATCTCGGTGTTACATTAGGTAGACATTTGAAGTTCAATTCACATATAGACAGAGTGCGAAACAAAGCCGCTATGGTCTTGGGTCGCCTCCATCCGTTGCTTTGTCATAAGAGTAAGATGTCCCTCAGACACAAGCTCACTTTGTATAAGACGTGTATCCGTCCCGTGATGACATATAGCTACCCCGTTTTTGCGCATATGTCCAAAGATAACAATGATAAGCTGCAGGTTCTCCAAAATCGCGTTTTACGTAAAGTGACCGGTGCCCCGTGGTACATCCGGAGAGTCGATCTCCATACAGATCTAGAGATCCCTTCTGTCTGGGCGTACGTAAAATCAATTACGATTAGTTATTTTGAAAAAGCCGCGAATCATCCCAGTCCGTTAGTGGTATCCGCCGCAAACTATGAACCCGTACCTAACGCTGCGCGTTATAAAAGACGTTCGCGACACATTTTACCGACCCTCCTGATTCAATCATGTTAGCGAACGATCAGTACCAGCCTGTCCCTCGAAACAGAGCGTGTTGACGCCCACGCCCCCGTAACCACAGATCACGCCGCCGTGGTCTGAGGGTTAATTTCGCTCCCGCACACCCGATTAGGCCTCCCACGGCAGCGGCTCAAGCCTAGGTTCGATCCCTCGGTAGGAAGCCCTTGAGTGCGTTGCTTGCGCGATATGGTGACACACAAATATACATCACCGCTACAACACGACACGATCACCCCCACACACGTGCACCCCTACACGCTTACACATGAAAGTGGTAGAGTTTACTTTTTTTTTCCCTTATCAAACTGAAAAACTCTCAATTTTCCGGTAATAAATATATGGAGGAGTTATTGAGGCGTGTATGCTTGGTACACATATACGTTTCAACAACTCATACATATATGAATAGTTAGCTAGGTTAGTTAAGATTGGTCGCGATTTTGCATGCAACAGGCAACAGCCATGCCGAGGTATGCCGTGCACCCTTGAGCGGGTTGCTAAAATAAAATCGCCTGAGTGCCTTAAGCGCTCGCCTGAGTAGTCCGGTAAAGCTGTTACGACCTTGCTGGGACAATAGCGTAGTCATTTCGAAAAAAAAAAAAAAAATGTAGCCTAGCTGTTAACTGTGGCATCGCCCGCAGTACTATCTCTAAAACGGTTAAATTGATCTTCAAGACACTTTCATTGGCAGATAGCTGACTTTATAAAATGTAATTCACGTAATTTAGTTTATACTAGCTGTTAATCGTGGCTTCGCCTGTAGTACTATCTCCAAAGCGGTTTGACCGATCTTTACGAAACTTTGGCAGATAGCTGATTTTATAAAAAGTAATTCAAGGAATCTTAGTTTATACTAGCTGGTAACAGTGGTTTCGCCCGCAGTACAATCTCCAAAACGGTTAAAGAGATCTTCACGAGACTTTCACTGACGAATAACTGACCTTATAAAAAATAATTTAGGTACTTTTAGTTTATATTAGCTATTAACCGTGGTTTCACCCGCAGTGTTATCCCCGTAACGGTTAGACCAAATTTTACGAGACTTTTTCTTGCAGATAGTTAACTTTATAAAAGTAATTTAGGTAACTTTTGTTTATAATAGCTGTTAACCGTGTTTTCGCCCACAAAACTTTCTCCAAAACTTTTAGACAGATATTCACTGGACTTTCGTAGGTAGACAGCGACTCTTATAAATAGTAATTGAGGTTATTCTATTTTAGACTAGCTGTTTGTTACACACGACTTCGTCCGTATGAAATTTTGCAAAAATATGTTGTTCACTGTAAAAATGTGCGTATTTACCGTGCTTTAATATATAAAATGTTATATCTTGATTTATATATATGCAAGATTCGAGACGTCACCACATTCATTGTTTACAACTTAATATAATAATAATTATTAGTAATTTTGAAGATAGAAGAGGTATTTCTAATAAGATATTAGACCACAAACTTATTGACAACTAGCTGTACCCGCGGCTCCGCACGCTTTTTTAAAATTCCATTAAAGAATTATAAACTTTTGAGACTATGTACAATTATAGAAATGCTATTTAAAAACAATTGTAAGTACGACACGCACACGACTTACAGTAGCATGTAATGTATACAATAGATATATAAATACTAACAATGTGCCTAGCTAGCAAGGTTTATTATCAGCAACATATTTGGGATTTTAACCCACCATATAACTATCTTAGTGCTCACTTGCACTCTGTAAGGAACTAATGGAACAATAACTTAAAATATTATCATAAACATTTACATTTACATTACTTTGTCATTATATTTACGATTTTGTGTCCATACAAAAAATAAACGCTTTTCTGTTCTGCAAGAAATTGTATTATGGACCTCTTTACGTAATACGTTTATGGTCTAAAATCTTATTAGAAAGAAAAAGTTACTAATAATTATAATGTCGAATTGTAAACAATTAGTTGATAATTATTCCTCAAATCTATACTAATATTATAAAAAGGTAAAGTTTGTGAGTTTGTGACGTTGTGACGTTGTAGGGGGTAATCTCAGGAACTACTGGTCCGATTTAAATAATTCTTGCAGTGTTATTATAGCACATTCATCGAGAATGGTTATAGGCTATATATCATCATGCGGCATGTTTCAAAATCGGGATGTTTTTTTCCTTTTGAGAACTGCTGCGTGTTAGTTTTGGTGTATCTATTCCACGCGAACGAAGTCGTGGGCAGAGGCTAGTTAAAAATAAAGAATGAGTCGAAATGTTGAAATCTTGCTAAATTTCGTAAAGACAAAGTCGTTGGTAACAGCTAGTCTAAAATAGAATAACCTCAATTACTTTTTATAAGGCTCGCCGTCTACCAGTGAAAGTCCCCTGAAAATCGGTCTAATCTTTTGGAGAAAGTTCTGTTGGCAAAACCACAGTTAACAGCTAGTATAAACTAAAATTGCCTAAATTACTCTTTATAAGGTCAGCTATCTGACAATGAAAGCTTCGCGAAGATAATTCTAACCGTTTTGAAGATAGTACTGCGAGCAAAGCCACGGTTACGCGCTAGTATAAATTAAAATTGCTTGAATTAATTTTTATAAGGACAGCTATCTGCAAATGAAAGTTTCGCGAAGATCAGTTTAATTGTTTTGGAAATAGTATTGCAGGCAAAGCCACAGTTAACAGCTAGTCCAAATTAAAATAGACTGAATTACTTGTTATAATGTCCACTATCTGTTGGTGAAAGTTTCATGAAAATTAGTCCAACCGTTTTGGACATAGCATTACGCGAAGCCGCGGTTAACACTTAGTCTAATTTAGAATAGCCTATGTCACCCGCTGTAATTTCAGCTATCTGCCAGTGAAATTTCTATCAAAATCGGTCCAGCCGTTTCGGAGATTACCCGGAACAAACAGACAGACAGACAGACCGACAAAAATTTAGAAAATTGCATTTTTGTTATCACTGGCGTGTATACTATCATACCCAATCAATGAAAAAAAAAATTTTGCTGTTACATACAGACACTTCATTTTTATTATATGAATAGATATTGGCACATTAGATCGTTATCTATTTTTAAGTCATTTTTTCACTAGTTCTTTGTACAGTGTAAGTGAGCACTGAGGTAGTTGTATGGTTGGTTACTTTTCCAAATATTTTTGTTATGATAATCGTCATTAATTACACTGTTAGTATCTACATATTTATTGTACACGTTACATGTTACTGTTAGTAGCGTGTGTGTCGTACTTAGATTAGTTTTTAAAGAGCAATTTTATAATTGTACATATTTTCATAATTTAATAATTATTTAATACAATTAAAAAAAACGCGTGCGGAGCTGCGGGTACAACTAGTATATAATAAAATTGGAAATAAATTCCATAGGATATGAAACAGAAAATGTACAGGACTTTAAATAACAAATTGATCAAGAATTATCATAATGATTTAA
>JACEII010000688.1:0-14784 GCA_014332785.1 Antheraea mylitta
ATTAAATCAATTCCTAGTAGGATTGCAAAGTAACATTCAATGAAATATATAAACAATGTGGTTTTAAATGAATTATACTAATGTGATTGATTAATCGTTTATGTTAAGATATATAAATAACCTAACTATTTATACTATGCAATCATACGAATTCACACCGGTTGTGGTGTAGTACCATATACAAATTGATTTGATTTACTTTGCACTCTGCCTGGAATTAATTTAAATTAAATCAATTCCAGACGGAAGTGCAAAGTCACGCCTAATCAAGTACTTAATTTTGTAAGAATGTCACATTGAAATATAGAATATAAATATGAAATTTTTTTTAGTAGTATGGTAACAAGTACAAGCTTGGTTGCTTAGAATGACGAGTTTATCACTGTCTGCATGGTGGTTGTGACCCAGGTGGGTACTAATGATCCCGAAACGCGTCACTGCTAATCGTATCTATATGGCCAGTCTTCTACCTGGTGTATAGTGGCGGCCATGATTCGGTAAGCCACAAATGTTCCATCATCGCACAAAATATAATTTCGATTCTCTTTTAAAGAGTTAAAAGTATCTTGCGATTGTAAAATTTTTAACGAAGTTTTAAATAAGCAGAAAGTCATGACAATAAAACCTAAATTTGATTTGAATAAAACCTAAATTGAGTTTAATACCCAAGAATGAAATATTTCTATATATGTATAGAAATGCGCATAACAATATTATTTCGAAGTTGAAATAAAGCGACATAGAAACCTTCGAAAATCAAAAGAAAAAAAAATGGAATATTATACTAAATATCTATTTGCAATCTATTTTCGCCAGAAATTATATAGTTGGATTACTTTCTTTTTGGTAGTTACTATTAAACTTTTATATATTTCTACTAAATAGCTGCTATCTAGTGCATTAGTAGAATTCGTGTTGGATAATGTAATCGACGTTTTATAATAATGAAGTCGTTATTCATCACTAAAATAACACATTTGTGGATACAAAAAAAGAAATATAGGCTATATTTTACTCTTGACAAAAACGAACATGGGATGAAACTTGCTTTTTACAATGTCCACGATAATAATTGATGATGAATAGCCATTCTGGAGTAATTATTGTAGTTAACATTAATAAAAAGAAATCTTTATGTCAGTCCATATTTCGACCTCTTCTGTATGCTGCTTGCTGTTTATAAATATTAAAGTTATATATTTTTCAAGATAAGCATAGATACATTAGTAACATCTGAACTGAATCTGTTCAATAATTCGCGTCTATTATTTAACAGCCATTGTAATTAAATGACACAAACAAAATATGATGGAAGCGAATCTCATTATTGTTTTTAGGGCACATGAAGTTTATTTACGCTTCGTGGTTTTTTATTGTTCGTAGAAATATGTGGTATATTTGAGAATTTGAAGTTGTTATATGTTGTCACTTGTGTGGAAATTACGCCTTTATACTCAAATATACAAGAGTGTATGAATTCCGTATAATTTTTCTGTCATGTTAAAATTAGTGAAAACGTGTGAGGGTGAAGAAAACACAGTCGAAACAAATTTTGTGGATTAGAAATGTGATAAATCCTGTATTAGAATAGTTCATAAACGGATAGTGATAATTCACCCTCATTGTTTGTGGATGTTTGGAGTGGTCGACCGGCTGACATTGAAAGTTATACCTGCCTGTGAACCAGCCAGCGGACCCGATCTGAAACAATATACCCACACCACGCCCTTATATACAATTTGCTGATGCGTATCCTCTCACGTTAACATTATACAATATTTAGTTAAGCCTAGCATTGTATACATATTCGGCAACTACTTTACAGTATTAAATTGTTAGTAAATTGGTTTATAATTTTCTATATCTATATACCATATTAGCCCTGGTATAATATTTACAACTGGCATATTGTAATGAACAATGTTTATATACATATAGCGGAATGTTAGTTGTTGTCGTGCGAATGCTTCAGGCGAATATCCGACCAACATTGTCTCATCACTTACTCTAAGGGCTACGGGATTGTCTGTGTAGTCCACAGGTTGGCATCTTAAGCTGTAATGGTTTAGCCAGCCTCCCATCAAACTCTGAGTAATTACATTCAAACATATATTAAACGTAACAATATGTAACATTCCTTCATGCTCCTCGTAGGATAATGGATTTGGTATAGGATGTTATACTGGTATAGAACTTTAGAATAAAATTGTTAAAAATCAAAATTCAGCTAAGCTTCTAGTGATTGTTTGATAATTTTTAGTAATGCAACAGCTAATTACGAATACTTTTAGTGTATAAATATTTTTTATTACAAAACACTATTTATTGGCTTTTACTGATCTTAGTATGACACATATTCCTAAGTGTAGACATTTAATCAGAAGCCAGTGATCTAAATTATATTATTGTAGTCGCTCAGATAATGTCTGTACAAAATTATTAAGTCAAGAATGATATTTATTCAACAAAATGCCATTGTCATACCTATTCAATGGCAAATACCATGATGATGGGAGTGGAAGTCAAAACTGGTGTACATTGTTTTTTTTTTTTCAAAATGACTGTGGGCTTAGTATGCCTAATAATCCAAGGTGTGAGCTACTATAAAAGATTATCAAAAATGTTTTTTTTTTCAGTTAAGAAGAAAATCGTGGTGTCTCTGGGGAAAGACTGATTCTCAGGTGACCTTGTGCAATGCAGAAATACTGTGAGAGGTGCTTGGATACAGATATTTAACTCAATCTAACCAGTTGCAACCAACTAGTAAGATTAAAAAAGACTTTCATTTTTATATGAAGTAGCAGTAACTTTTAAATAGTGTCTTTAGAGCAATAACACTTAACAATGGTATTGGGTAACTAAGCAATTAACTCACCCGATATGGGGACAGTCCTATAATTCATTTGAATTAACATTATATAACAATATGACATTAGAAAAGGAATTCAACATTTAGATAAGCCTCTTACCTCATAGAACAGCCACGCACTGAAAAGAACTTGTGCAAAATTGTATAATATTAATAAATTCTTTAGTTCATATGGTTTCCTATTTTCCATAAACTGTGGACCTAAAACCTGAAACAAATGACATCAATAATTCACTAAATTGAAATTAACAAACAATCTTTATAGACATTTTATATTATTCAATTAATTAATAAGGGAATTGGCTCTGAAATGCTGAAATACACTTATAATTAACAAAATAATAGATGTATGTGCAATGGGTGTTAAATTAAAAAAAATCTACTTTTAACTCTTTTTACCTATATAGAATGACAACAAGCTTTTAAAATAAAATCATTGGAGGAATATTATGTATATTAAATGATATATTAAATTACATACATAGTAGCTTGAACAATTAATTAACTTCCAGTCAACATAATCAACATAACTGCACAAAATACCTCATCTGGTGAATACATGTTTGTATTCAATATAATATTTTTTCTTAAGTCGAGTGGGATCAAAGTTATTAATTAATTTATTAAATTAACTTATTAATTATTACAAAAGGAATTCATAAAATGTATAGTATTAATAGAAATAGGGGTATATGTTTGAAATAATCTACTAAATTACATTTCCAATTTAGAAAAAGAAACATTAATAGAAAGCTATGTTTTATCATTAATTTTTATTTTGTAATTATCAAGTATGAAATCAGAGACATTTCTTAGTAATAAAAAAACATAAACATACCTTGACTAGATAAATGTAACTTAAACATATGACTAAAGTAGGAAGTGGTGAACTCATGAGAAACCAAGGATTAGTCCGAGGATCTGAAAATAAATTTAAAACCATTAAGTATAAAAGTTAGAAATTCTTCTTAGAAATTTGGATGATTTGTCTTTTAATAGCATATAATTTTAGCCCCTTATCTTTATAATTACTGATTACATAATAAAATATAGACAAATGTGTTATTGAAGAAATTACATCTTGTTAATAATTAATTGATGAATAATTTGGACAGTATCCTATGATAATACTAATTTGCCTGACAATTATTTATATTCAGTATGATTTATAGCCAAATCAAGGGTAAAGAGCAAGTAGTATATCTGTTTTGTAGGTCGTCTATAAATATAGTCCTGAGAGTACTGGAATCTGGCTGGCTGCAACAAATACTATCATTATGTCATGCTTCTGTGACATATGTATTTTGATATTCAAAGAAGCATATGATCATAATTATTTTTAAATACACCATCAGCCACCAACTTTTTCCATTCTACTTAATGTTTTAGATAATTTAATAAATTCAGAATTCTTTGCAAATAGTAATTATTAGATTAATAATGTTATGTATAATTATGAAAATGAACTAAGGTTTTTGTAGAAATCAGCAATATTCATCGCACATGTTCTATTTATAATTTGAGAGAGGAAAGAAGATTACTTTTTAGGGTATGAGAAAAGAATTTTTACTTACCTCCATATTTGTCCATAAAAACTTGCATATCATTTATATATTGCAATATTAGTGCCATCGTGTCGAATCCTGTAAAAAATGCGAAACATTAAAAAAAATATAGAGAATAAATGATATACTTCTGTAAATAAGCAGAGAAAGGCATTTGATTATATACTGCACACCATAAAAATACCTGTGAGGAAAACACAACCCGTGGGAAAGCCGTAATAATTACTGCATTTTTTTATTGATATAAAATTATTTTTTTAAAGAATATTAGTCATTAATTTTATTTTAGATACAAATCGAAGACCGAAAATAGGTTATGAAGATGTAGTCGCACTGACTGTGACACTTAGTCGTACTGTGACATTTGAGCAGTCTGAGTTTGACAATATTGAGTGATGATTCAAATTTATGAAAATGTATTTAAAATCACTGGGATCAACTTACGATCCAAATTTAGTTATTGAATTTAATGAAATTTTCGTTGTTTACATTGTAATAATTAAATTATTTGTTAAGGATTACGATATTACAGGGTTGAATGGTTTAAAATACTACAAGTTATTTTATAATTCATAGGAGAAAGTAAAATTTATATAGACGATTATTACTGATAGTATAGCTGATGGACTGTAAAAATATTTCAATAAATTAAAACTCTGTGATATATTTCTCTATATTAATATAAAATGTTTTTACTTATTGTTATATTAATTCTCACAAATCGATTTCAATGTTTGTATGTATTCAATTTTGAACGGATCGTCATTCAATATATTGATTAGTATTATATTTTTTAATTCTTCATGTGTTTTGAGGAGTTAAGTAAAAGAATCATGTAGAAAACTACTTTTCTAAATTAAAATGGTATTCTAGCTCTTTAAAATATTTATTGATGAAAATGTATTGTTAAGATTTTAAATTCGTTCAAATCTGGGATGGCTCTATCAAGCAAATTGCACAAGCAGTAAACAGTTGTATCAATAGTAACATTAAAACGAAATTTAAAATCGGTATATCAATAACTTGTACAACGGAGTAAAGGCCTCTTCATGAAAAAAGATTTTTAAGATTGAATAGTTCTTTTGCTTAATTGTATCAAGAAAGAAAGTTCAATTGTGTAAACTTCGTGCTTTGCAAAAAATGTTAGAACTAGTTAATAATACTTATTTATAAGTAAATCATAATTACATGATAAAATTAATTTTACTAATACTCGTGACAGTAGTTCATCTTATTATTCATATCCATAGTCACAAATTACAACTAAAAACGTATTTTATGAATTTGGAAAATAATTATAAATATTACCATCGCTGCTTAACTACTAAATAACCTTTAAAATGTACTTATATGGTTCATTCTTTTTTGTTCAAATACCTACTAAAAGCCTTTTAAATTATTCTTGAATTCAGTTGTATACAGTGTCAGTTGATAGTCTTAAATGCATTTAAATTATTATTCACTAATGCACATGATTTATGAAAAAATGATAGCACATAGCAGATTATATCTGATCAGTATTCCATAGCTGTCTGTAAACATTAAAATACCACGACCTTTTGTAATAATTAAAATTAAGTAACTAAAACAAATAAGTGCATCAAGGTCAAGGTCATGGTCAAATAATTGTATATTTAAATACCCTAATTTGTTATACTAATTAATAAACTAATAAATTTATTAAGTACCTACGCATTTAATTTGCTACACTGTACTACATAAGAACGAATAAAGAACCTAATTTTAATTTCAATTATTCAATTAGTTTATATTCATTGACACTGTCAATGCATATTTATTTATATGTCTTTATACAAAATGTAAGAATTTTAGAATATAAACATTAGACGATAAATTCTGTTTGGAGTTTTGGTGAGATATTAGGGTGTCATGTTATGGATTTATATTTTATTATTCATAATTTTGTGTTATTGGACTATGTTTTGAAAATTTAGTGATGTTTTACGTAATATAGTTAGTTTATTGTACATAAGTGAAGTGAAAGGAAAATAATATCACGGAGTATGAAATTTTGAGATGTCACAAAAACTCCCTGGAAGGTTCTAACAAGGGATCCACCATCTTCTTAGAATACTCACACGACGCTTAATATTGAACTGATTGCACGACGTTTATAATATTATTGACTACGCGACAATGGCAGTAATAATCTGAAATTGATTGCCAAAAATAAAGTTAAAAAAACACTAGACGGTATTCTACGGAAATATACGTTATTGTGACAGTTTGATAATACAAAAGATTATGGGAACATTAGGTCGACAGGTCTGTTACTTTTACGATGTTGCAGGATTGAATGATTCAAAATGTTACAAGTTATTTTATTATGTTAAAACTATTTAGCAACTATGATCATTAATATATTAATTTAATTTTCTAATATCTGGCGACCCGTCCCGCCTTCGCAAAGATGTAATGTTGGTACTAATGTGGCGTCATAAAGGTCTAAACGACTTGATCCATTTTGTAGAGCTTTGATTCTTACTGTTTATTTAAATCATAGAAGCTACGTAGAATCTTGACATAAGTTTTTGTCGCGCGTAATTTCAAATCTGTGATATTTTTTAAATATTTCTTGAAATGCCACGTAATTTTACTAGGGTAATTTGATGTATATGTACTACTTTAACGTAATTAAAGTATTTATTATTATTTATATATTTATACATATAATAAGAATGTAAAGCTAACGTGTCTGTAATTTTAGATATTTGTGAATGTAATTGTTGCACGTGTCTAGGAATATTTACATAGTATAAAATGAAGTCGCTTCCGCTGTCTGTTCCCTTAAATCTTTTAAACTATTCAACGAATTTAAATACAGTTTTCAGCAATAGATAGAATGATTCAAGAGGAAGATTTATATGTATATACATACATATTATGAAAAATCAGGAAAATTCATTCATTTGTAATGTGATGTTGTAACATATTTTTGTGCGCTTAAATCACAATAGCTGACTAAACCTTAAGAGATAGATCAAATTAATGTACTACGGAATTATATACCTTATGAAGGTCGATAAAAAGTCCAGGTTGGTATATATTTATCTGTAAAGGATAACCCACAGTAACGATTTTTATCTTTTTACAACAATAATTATGCGTTATATACTAAGCTATTTTATACAATACAATATTATTCCTTATCTAATTAAATACATTACATACGTTGTACATGGCATGCAGATCAAAACATTATTTCATTAAAATGGATTACATTACCCTCGTGTGAAGCTGGGGCGGGTCACTAGTACGTAATAAAATACATTTAAATCATCATTAGAAATGTTTGTCTGTCGGTTTGTTTTGACTCACATCACTGCTAAAGTAATGCGGTCACGTTAAATCTGAGCAAGATAATCCATGCAGCATATCCTCGAGATTCGAGGTCGAGTTACATTTAGTTTGTTTCATTAGAATCGGTTCATTCTATCAAAAGTTACTGTCATTTTAATGACGACGCAACTTAAGTACGAGAGAGAAGTAGATAAGTAAAGGGATTTCAACCTCATCCAAAAATCAGGGTATTCTATTATATATAATAGATAGACATATACCATCATAGATTTTGCTGTAGCGACTTTTATGTGCCTCATAAGGCTTAAATAGCATTTCCTATGTAAGGAGCCGAAAACAGCTCACGATTTTATGTGAACACATGGACCTTTTTCTACTTTTTATGAATATGAAATACTTTTGTGTTACCCGTACAAAGCTTACGAAAAAAATTCTCAAAATGATAGGGTAAAAAAACGTTTCATAATTCCACATGTATTGTAGTAAAACTAGGGGAACACAAAAGAACTCGAAAACCGACTTTATTTTCTGATATTTATTAATATACATAACACATTTTGAATTTACTTCAGTATTAAGCATATAAGATGTTGATTTCTTTAATAAAAAAATAATTAATTAAGAATTATTATCGCGGTGCCAAGGAAAGACTTCCATTTTATTAAAACTTTGGTAATAATAGCTATTCTTACAGTAAAATTATTTTTTGCCCCACTACTATTTACCAACTAATAAATAAAAATCTGCTTTAATTTAAGATGATTATTGCATGATAACGGTATTAATTTCCAGGTTCTACAGTTACGAAGTGTTGCTACTACCTTTTCTTAGTTATATATATATACATATAAAAATTCTTTCTCAAATATATAAATAATAATTTAAGATATGCCAAATTATTTTTCACCTTTTTACGGTATATACATAGTAAGAAACAAGCATGTAAGTCACCTAATGTTCAATGGATACTTTGGCCTATGTACAATCGACCTTAACAGGTTTTCAGTTTTGAGGCTAGGTTGCTACATATTTCCCAGGATTGATTTAAAAGGCTTCTTGAACCAACATATGTTATCAATTACAGCATTCGAACCGTAACACACCAGCACGAGCACTGTCCTTTGCTGCAGAAATAGCAGTAATATTCTTGATTTCATGTACAAGGTTTAGGTTTACCCTGATTTTGATTAAATTCTATTATCCGCATATACTGTGTAAGCCAATAATATTTTGTTTTAAGGGTGCGAGAATAGTACACACGTTGAATTGATCTTGTTAATTGCTAAATAAGACTAGGTATTATTAGGATTAGATTTTATCACACCCTCTCGGAGACTACTGCTATTCTTTTATTGTATTCTACTTACCCTTAAGTGTATATAGTCTTCGTA
Source organism: Antheraea mylitta (assembly GCA_014332785.1). Classification (NCBI taxonomy): domain Eukaryota; kingdom Metazoa; phylum Arthropoda; class Insecta; order Lepidoptera; family Saturniidae; genus Antheraea; species Antheraea mylitta. Next base: position 9,147 of record JACEII010000688.1, read on the forward strand.
GTGAGCCCCCGACCAATACTCACTTTATAAAGATGGTCCCGAGGCAATCTGGAAAATAAAAATAAATTGTTTAGGCATAAAGCACCTTGTTTTATCATATCTCTTAACTAAATGGTATAAAGAATAAATATATACAAATTAAATATTTTTGGATGACATTTTTGTTCGCATAAGTAATATACATACAATTTAAATATAATTAAGATAATGGACTATTTTATTTATGATAGTAGCATTCTTTGATCTGTTTATTCCGGGACTAGGTTTTAATCGCCTATTTAACAAAACGGTAGATGATCGCGATGAGGTAAAAGCTAATGTGACATTTCTGTCGTTTCTTTGATTTAATTTAGAAGCTTGAATTAGTATTCAATTGTTATTATTTATATAGCAGTTGTCTAATATCCTCATATAATATTGAATTTCCGTAACTAGTTGCATAGTGTTTACTTAAAAGCTTTTCCAATAATGAAGACATGTATGTAGTTACGCGTGAAACGGATCAGAAATGTATATGCGATATTCAAATTGAATAACATCGTTAATTTAATTATAATCATACAATGAAACTATACTATACGTTATGTTATAATAAATGCAGAAAACCTGTTTATTTCAGTTTTACAGTCATATCTCTAGGACGAATACTTACTCGAGTAATCGAGCTGTGCTTTATAAATGAAATTAAGGTTTACAAAAATTCCGTAAAACATATTTTTTGAGTTTTAAAAATAACATATACCAATTTTTGGATAGGCCAATTGTTAATTAGTTCGTAATATTGGTTACAATTCTCTTCATGTCAAAATAAAAAGTAATCTGAATTATTTAATTCTATTTTATTCATGGCATTAACATTACAAAACATGAAAAAGTAATTATTTTATTTTAAATTGATTTCAATCATTTCGTTTCTTTTAGAAGCGTTTGTTAATTTATACAATTAGAATATCCTAACAGGAAACAGCTACCATTTACAATTCAAAACTATATCAAATTACTTATTTAGTAATAATTTAAACATAATACACTGATATTTCGAATTTTGTCTATTAATAACTAGCAGGCCCGGCGTACGTTATCCCGCCCTGATAATAAACAACCTTAATTATATACGTGAACCTTCTTCACATGTCACTGTGTCTACTGGAGAAAACCGCATGAAAATCCGTTCAATAGTTTTTGAGTATATCGCGAACAGACAGACAGACAGGCTGAAACCGTGGCAGAGGACTTTGTTTTTTTACTATGCAATGAAGAGTAAACCGATTTTTATTTTTCACAATTTGTTTACTATAATTTTACACCGGCATAATTTTTTTAACTTAATTTTTGGCAACCAATCTTTCAGATTATTACTGCCATTGTCTTGTAGATAATAATATTACAAGCGTCGTGTGATTATTTCAATATTCTAACAAGATGGTGGCTCCCTTGTTAGAACCTCCCAAGGAGTTGTTGTAGCATCTCAGAATTTCATGCTCTGCGCTATTATTTTCCATTCGCTTCACTTATGCACAATAAATTATATATATTACGTAAAACACCACCAAGTTTACAAAATATAGAGCCGAATATTAATATTAAGATATTAAGATTATGAATAAAATATAAAATCCACTACATGACAGACTAAAATCCCGCCAGAAACTCCCAAAAATAAAGTTAAATCTTGTAAATATGATTTACTTTGCATACAGTGTTATGATTTTAAGATGTGAAAAATCTTTAGTTAAATTAAAACCATACTTCTCTTAATTTTATTTAAATCGGATTTTAAAAAATCGAAAAAAGCTTTACAAATCAGTAACATTCTGTTTCCATTTGAATTATAACGTTCTGATTTCTAAGCAGAAATCAAAAAGAATTAATATAAAAACGGGTCTTCTGAAAACCATGGCTAAACGAGTTACAATTTTATTCATATTAAATGTCGATATATTTGTGTAATTAATTATTTAAAATCACATATTATACAAGATCACGATGTCCAATTAATTTGATTAAATTATAAAATACACGACTAAGATAAAATAATAGGTACAATTGTAAATCTAAATGATCATATTTCTATCTTATTTCCTTATTATTATGTTTTTTTACCTATAAAAACATTTAGCAAGTTATGTATGTATGTAACATAATATGCATATGCAGCTTTTGACTGGTCCAACGATTCTAATTATGAATAAAATCCCGACGGATTTGCTAATTCATTTATTACCTTTACGCTAAACAATTAAAGAAATACAATAAGAAGTGCTTACATTTAATCAAATAAAGCTGTTTATTCGTGATTATTAGACGTGATATTCCATATTTTTACCTTAGGTTAAAGTAGGTATAGATTTCTACCTGGTTACTATGGTTACTGAGTTATGTAGACGAAAGCGCGGCAAATGAAACAAAATGGCCTTCAAAATAACCAAAAAGACAATATAATTCAAAGTATATACATAGATACAGATATATGTATTTCAACTATATTTATTCATGGAGTACAGTACGTACAGTCTTACGCACACATGAACAAGATATATTTGCTAAATTTAATGCGGACAAAGTCGCGGATAACAACTTAAAAGAGAATAACCTAAATTACTTCCTAGGCCAACTATCTGGCAGTTAAAGTCCCGTGAAAATTAGTCAAACCGTTTTGGAGATAGCATTGCGGACGTGGCTGCGGTCAACAGCTATTCTTATTTAGAGTAGCCTAAGTAATTCGCTGTAATTTCAGCTATCTGCTAGTGAAATTCCCGTCAAAATCGGTCAAGCCATCTCGGAGATTACCCGGAATAAACAGACAGACAGTCATAATGACCGACGAAAATTTTAAATATTGCATTTATCAGTAGCGTATATACTTTCATATCCAATCAGTAAAAAAAAATTATATTACATACAGACACTTCATCTTTATTATATGTATAGAAGAAGAAGATAAGCAATTTGTTTGGTGTTAGATTGGTTTTGTGTTTATTTGTGATCGTCATATGTTTCATAAACTTAAAAAGTAAATGGTTAAACACATTTAGACGAGTTGTGATATATTTTTATACAAATCATTTGGTGAATTGTTTTGTGTTTATTTGTTTCGTCATGTTTATCATAAACTTAAAAATTAAGTGATTAATCATGTTTAGATGAATTGTTATATTTTATAATACAACTCATTTTAAAAATTAATTGTTTAGGTAGGTATAAAATAGTCTTTGTTGTTACATAACGTGTTTTATTAACTCTGAATTAATGAAAGATTTATAGAAACGATGGTGATTTAATATTTTAAAAGCAATAGTTTAGTTTGCCAATTTCAACAAAATTTTCGCGTTATTGCGTTTAAAATTCTTGAAGAGGAAGGTGTCCATAGAGTATGATACTTTTTTCTGAAATTGATGTTTTTGCGAAAGGATCATTTGGAATTGGCAAAAGAAATGGAGAGAGGGCTGATTAAAATTTGATACGATTCAGTACTCGCTCCTTTGACATATTGCATGAGCTTAATGTTGAGTCACCAAGATTTGTTAGTCCTGATATAGTTGTACCTATACAAGTCAGAGTGAAAGTCGTGGTTATTTCAAAAAGATTTAGATATAGAGTATGATACTAGGGTATTTTACTAACATCCATCTGGCTATCTATGACTCTTCAGTGAAGAATCTTTTATCAGATATCTATCAATATTATGCTACAATAACTATCAATTGCCTGTCTAAGATTAGTGTATTACCATCTTCAACCGTGAGATTTTTAATATGTGAGATTGTTGAGGGAACAAGAACGCTTATTTATAATTTGATTGAAAGGCTTAGCCAGCGTTACTAGTGAGAGCCTCCGATAACTCCTTGCAATTATCACTAGGACTAGAATATATCGAATTTTCTCTACTTTGTATAAATATACTAAGCATGTATTATATATGTAAATCTTCCTGAAGAAATTCTCAAAACCATAGTGAAAACCGAATCAAAATCGGTTGCGCAGTTTAGCGTTTTTTTAATAATAATAATAATACTACACTACACTATAACAATTCTATATAATTACCTATATTTCCAGGATTAAATGACCTACTTACATTAAGCGTATCTTTATGGTTTTTAATGATAAGATACTGTTTGAACACGTCACATGCTGATATGAGAAAATGTATCACCGTCGCGTCGAGAGATCGTGAGATAACGGTAATAAATAGCTTGTTGAGATAGATAATATAATATTCATGTGTTATAATTTTATAAGATTATTAGCTGATACAGTCCCGATTCGTTGTGGATTAAATATGAATAATCTTTTAGAACAAAAAATGGCAAAGTGTCAGTGGAATCCAAAAAATAGGTAACAGCAATATCTTCGAGATGTTCTGCTTCGAATGGTCATAGTCTTATGGTAATACGTTCAGTAGTTTTGCTGTGATTGACCCTCGAAGGGACTGTATTTTCACTATACTTATATGCATATAAATATTGACCTAGTAAACGACCAATATAATTTAAATACCAGTAACAGTAACAAATTGATCATTTCATGCTTCAGGCTCACTCAGTCCAAAAACAGTTTTTTAGGCAATAGTGTTAGCTTTTATAACAAAGTCACAAAACTCTTTACCGATTTTACCATGTGAAGCGGGTTTTAATATCTAAAGGCTATAATTATAGGGTGCATCAATATGTGAACGATTATGATGTCTGGAAATGACGCCCCTCTCTGTGCATCCACTAATAACGAGTATAACTATTTATGTTTTATAAAAATATATAACATGAAGAGATAAACCAGATCGAGTTTCTTGCCTGTTTATCACGATCACTGGATTGTTTTCTGAACTAGTGGTAGCTTTGATGTTCGTAAGCGCCTTGTTAGGGCTTACATTGATTTTGATTGAGAATATGCATAAATTGTTAAAAATTATTGGATACATTCGAAGATACATTTGTTTAAAAAATGTTACTTGTCTAACCGCTTTTATGGTATGGATATAAACACTCACAGAATTCGCCGTATAGGTACAATGAGTACATACTTTATTTGATAAGTAGGTATGAGATAAATAAATATAGATATTGGTTATAAATAACAGAAAGGAATTGATAATCGTTTTAAATTAACCGAACGTTATTGCCCGTTAGAAAATATTTTAGCATACTCATGTTAATTGGCTTAAGTTTAAAATTAGTCTCTTAATAATACTACCTATAGATACAATGATGCCCAAGGATAATGGATACCTTGAACGTTTTTAAGATGATGGTATAATAATTAACATGTGCTGGCTAGAATTGATAATTTATATGCATAGAAACAACGCATGTTACATTTTAAGATTGTATATTTTAATGCATATATGTAAAGAAAATACAGTTTCCTTTGGGCTCACTCACGTTAAAACTTATGAACTTATTGACTTTGGACTATTGCCATTCGATTTTGAATTCTTCGTAGATAGTCTTAGGCTACTTATTGTTTAGATTCAATCGACTTTTTGTTATTTTTTAACCGACGAAAAAAACGGAGGAGGTTCTCAATTCGTCGCGTATATTTTTTTTTTTTTTTTTTGTATGATCACGCATAACTTTTTACAGTATAGTTCGATTTTAATAATTCTTTTTTTATTGGAAAGGGTATACTCCGAAGTTGG
>JACEII010000689.1:3361-18588 GCA_014332785.1 Antheraea mylitta
TGGTTGCAACCCAGTCAGGCTGTAAAACCTTACCACCCCGCTTTCGCCATTGCCTTGTTCGTTATTCAGCAGGGTGCATCACGTGCAGGTGAGGTTGGCTTGGGTGTCTTAAGTCTTATGATGTTATTTGACACCCCTTACACCCCGAATAAAAATACTGAATTATGATTTATGAATAAAAAGCATATAATCTTTTTGTCATATAACTAATATTCAATTTAAAAGGTGACATAATTTCACTTATTTTTTTCTTCTTAAGTAAGATGCAAAAGTAATCAAACAACAATGAACTGAATAACAGAATAACTACTTCTAAATCATTAGTAATAATAAAAACAAATTGCAATACATTAAATAACTTTCTGTTCTATCTTTACTCATGATCTATAAACGCCTACCGTATACAATAATTAATTATTGAGCTTTGGTAAATTATTGAGTTATGTTCACGAAGTTGTTCAAACCTCTTTGCTAAGTATATTGATTCAGCAATAAAATTGCTACGCTGTGTTTTGTCATGTTCCATAACTTTTATCGAATAAATACACAATTTAGCTCCATTTATTGGCAGTTTCGTAATATTGGGATACCTATGTATCTAAAACGAGGTGCGCCTCCGGGCTATTATTGGACACAATTTGTTATCGCAACAACGCATTTGATCAAATTTTTTGTAGGTGGTAGAGCCCCACTGAAGCTATTTTTGGTTTCAGCATGAATAGGTCGGCTCCTCCGGGTTAGTACCACCCCTCTCACAGATAACCGACGTGAAATAACAGTGCTTGCATTGTTGTGTTTCGTTCGGTCAGTGAGAGAGCCGGAGGCCCACATCCCTTCCTCTTTCCTTCTTTCACAGACTGGCAACGCACTTGCGACGTTCCTGATGTCGCTAGTCTCTATGGACGGTGGTGATCACTTAACATCACGTGACCCACCAGTTCGTTTGCCTCCTTTGATATAAAAAAAAAAATTTGAGAGTCATAAAAGTTATAGGATTTTTGAAGATTGACATGTATTTTTGGATTTGATTGATTGACTGTACTTATCATTATATTTTGCTCGCTGGCTCCCTGCCCTGTATATGAAGTTTATGGCGGAGAGAAAACGTAGTAGGGAGTCTCCGGCTGCCAGGGAGATTGAATCTAAAAGGCGGGAAAATAGAAAAGTGGCGGTAGAGAGATGGATACAGGACCTAGCGGACGCACGCTATGAGCGTTATACCATAGAGACCGTCCGCCTATCTAAGGGAGTCCCCTTCTAAGCTCAGTTCGATCCTTTGCTGCCCCCACAGAGTACCTTATATAAAGCTGCCCCAACAATACGGTCAACAATTTAAGATATTTTTGAGAAACCACAGATATATATATGATTTTAATCACGATAAATCATAATAAAAAAATATCTACGACTCATGCGTAATCGTTTTATCCACAGATCCCAAAGCTACCTGCTTTATATCTATACTAATATTATAAAGCTGAAGAGTTTGTTTGTTTGTTTGTTTGTTTGGTTGAACGCGATAATCTCAAGAACTACCGGTCCGATTTGAAAGTTTCTTTTAGTGTTAGATAGCTCATTTATCGAGGATGGCTATAGGCTACATATCATCACGTTAAAACCAACAGGAGTTGAGCACTAATGAAGAATGTCAAAAAAACGGGCTATTTTTTAACACCTGTATTAGTGAAAAACCATAAAGATTTAAGCGCCATACAAACGAAAATAGACCTTATGATGCAAAGGTTAGCAAACAGTTTGGCAGTATAAGGTTTAAAAAAATACTGGATTTATTACAAGATTTGAATAATTATAAATGATGTAATGTGAAATTCCAATTATTATGCAAAATGTATTATTACATTATTATTTAATTTTTAAGAACTATTTTTTGTACTAAACCACGAAATGTCCAACTTAGCTATTGTATTTATACTTTTAGGTTAGAAAAAATATTTTACATTAAATACTGAACTAAATATACATTAAAGTACTACAATATGAATATATCAAATTAAATATTGAATAATTTAGACAAATGAATATGATAACAATAGTTTTCAGCCAATTAACTTTACTATTATTGTTTCTCCTTATTTCATATAAAACTTATTTCAAGAAAATATACAATATTTTATCGATCATAAGAAAAAAGAAAACGAAATATATTTTAAATTAGATATAATTTTTATGAAAATAATATCAAATACATGATAATATAAAAACCATATATAATCTGAATATAATTAAATATATTATTGTGACCATAGATTTATAGACTCATATGGTACATGTACTAAATGTCTTTGCCGATGGCGGGAAATTTAATTTTTTTTAAAAAAGCGTGCTGGGACCAATCTGTCCCAAAGCTAGTATCCAGGTTAAGCTTCCGCTACGTGTTAATGTCAGTATTATATGCGTTGCCATGGTAACGCGATAACATTCTGTCGGAAATATTTTCATGGTTTATTTTGTGTTCCTACTCAAAAAGTTTGTTCTACGTTAGTTTTGTTTTCAACTTTTAATTATACGTGGTACGTTTGTATCGGAAACATTTGTAAAGTTTATTTTGTGTTGTTATTCAAATAGTTTAGTAGTAATAATATTCGTCCAATAAGACTGGCGAAGGAATTGATCCATACTGCCAATTCTGAAGTTGTCAATTTAGGTAATTATTATGTATTCTTTAGCCAGTTTTCTTTTATGTCTAAGTTAATGAAAAGGTATAAGCGCTAAATCCTCTATATAATATTTCGTATATTTATATGTTCTTAATTTTCAAAACCAATTCATTTCACTTACGCACAATAAACAAACATTAAATTACATAAAACGCTGCCAATTTAACATAGAGTCAAGTAACACAAAATTATGAATAAAATGTAAAATCCATAGCATGACAGAATGAAATTCCGCCAAAAACTCCTCAAAAAGTTTATTGTACGTTAGTTTTGTTTCCAATTTTTGATTTGTGATATATTACGTATTATAAAAATAAAGTGTGTGTGTATGTAATATTAAAATAAATACTTTTTGGTGAATACATATATCTGTGGTGCTAAAAATATCAACATTTTTTTTTTATTCTGTCGATATGTCTGTTTGTTTATTTGTTCCGAGTAATCTCCAAAACAGCTGAACTTATTTGAACGTTTTTTTTTTTCTTAGAAATGATTACGCTATTGACCTAGCAAGGTCTTAACAGCTTCACCGGACTACAAGTAATATTTGAACGGGAATTTTACGGGCAAATAAGTAACTAATTAGCTGTTTTATTTTAAGCTAGCGGGTTCAGCAGACGTTGCCCGCCCTGATAATAAGACAAACTATACCTAAACCTTGCCCAAGAATCATTTTATATATTAATGAAAACGACATGAAGATGCGTTTTGTAGTTTTTGATCTTATCGCGAACAGACATATAGACAGACATGGAACAGGACTTTGTTTTACATAGTAGTGATGAACTGTTATCCGTTACAGTAGATGATGTGCGTGTCATACTTACAAATATGTTTGAAAGAGTATTATTGTTATTTACACATCTAATAACAATTTTTAATATTTTTTTAATAAATTCAAAAAACGCGTGCGGAGCCGCGGGTAACAGCTAGTAGAATATAATTTAATAAACCCATTAAAAGGTGTCTAGACTAGTTTCACAGTTGAAAATAACAAAAACTTTCTTGGGTTCGTAATAGTGAAAAGGAAATTGAATTGCTTCTGTGATAGAAGGTAAACGTCTAGACGTAAAAATTGATTGAATATGTCCTCAAAGTTATTTTTGTATACCACTATTATAAAGGTAACAGATTTGTTTTTTTTTAACTCCAGAACAAAATCTTTTCAAAATCTATATTAACACAAACAAAAATTTTTTTTTTTTTTTTCGAAATGGAAACGCTTTTGACCTGGAACTATAAAGCAAAAATTAATTTGTAGTATCTATGCTAATATTATAAAGCTCAAATTTTTTTTTTCTTGAACGGACTAATCTCAGGAACTACAAGCCCGATTTGAAAAATTCTATCATTGTTAGATAAATCATTTATCGAGGAATAGTTTTTACTTTTTAGTCTAATACTTTTTTTTTCGAAATGAGATCGCTGTTGACCTGGAAAGGTCTTTATAACTTCACCGAACTATTCTATCTAATATTATATATTATTATTAATACCTTTAAACGAGCAATTCTTGTATATTTTTATATTTGTATATATTCAGGATCTCGGAAACGGCGTCATCTATTTCTGTGAAACTTAGTATGTAGGTAGTTTCGGGGACGATAAATCGATGTAGCTAGATTTTATTCATAGAAAACATTTTGTGTATATATATCTGTATATATAAGATAAAAATATAAGCCGTACTTACGTAAGTTGTACTTCGCATAACAATGCTTAAGAATTTTATTCATGAATCTAGTATATATCTACTTGACATATTTTATTCTTTGTCACTTAACAAATACCCTTGTCCGCGCGGATTACCTAAAATGTTCTGTGCCGACTGTTCTATATTTTTACTTACGCCTGTCGCTTTCTAATAGCAACGAACAGATCGCCGAAATGTCTACACTAATTAAGACTTCGGAACTTTGTCGTAAAAACATATATTACGATTCTCACTTTGTCCAGAACGTATTGCTTAGAAATAAAAATATGATTTTTTTTTATCCTCTCTGTGACTCTTCAGGCTACATATATCGGGTCTAGACAAATAAAAATATGATGCACATATTTTTATAGTAACATAATAAGTTTTACAATGGACTGTTACTTGTAACTAACTTTCGCGTTTTGTCCGTATTAGCTCGTTCGGTATATGTTACGCTCGGGTATCGCCGCACAGTGGAAGGTATTTGGAGCTTCCCTTTGAAAATGAAATGTATTATTTGATAGTTTTAAGTATACAGTTTTGTCAAAATGATTAATTATATCATTGAATTATTTAGCAATTTCAAGTTTTATTTTTACCTTTCACACTATACAGTATCATCGACTTGTAAATTTCAAATGTATGAAAATAGACTTTCTTTTTTTCATAACTCTTTTGTGTTTTCAGTTGTAACACTGGGACTTATACGAGTCATCACAGGGATGGTAACGAAGCCATACTTTGACGACATTATTTCGAAGTGGAGTCATCAATTTGTAGGTTTATTTTAGGCCTTTTGCTATAAATATTGATAAATAATGGGTGATATAAAATTATGTTTATCCCTGTTTCCCTCTACCATTTCGTTTTCGTTACCTTTTAAATATACGATTCGGTATTCGTTTCAAAACTTCAATACACTTATTTTCTACATTGTAGGTCGTACATTACCTATAATTTTGTACGATATACTTAAATTATCAACAATTATCATTACCTGTTACTATTTTTGATTGTTTTTGTTTCACATTTGTATCAAAATCTTTTAATTGTGCTAATTAGTGTAATTTGTTTTATTTTTATTCAAGTTGATGTTTGTCATTAAAGATTAATCAATTATTTCTGGACCTAAATTATGATTGTAAATATGAGCAGTGTAAATACTACAACCATAACCTTGACCCCGGGCGTCCCCGTTCAAAAGATTCATATCTTAATATTGTATACTTATTTTTCCGAATTACTGAAGTATTTAATTTAATACCCTGATGATACAAAAATTCTTGGAGAATGCTTAAATCTTTCAAAGCGAACATTTCTGGTGACGCAGTAGTGCATATATCAATGTCTTAAAAGTTATCAAATTTGCAATATTTCATTTAGACAAAGAATTAAATATATGCGGTGTGATATTTTACAAACCATATGATGCAATATAGTTTGCGAAAAAGGAGTGCTGCGTAGAAAAAGAACACATGTTAATAATAAATAGTGAAATTAAGCTAAAACATTTTGAACATTGCAGGCAAGGGACTTTTAAAAACATTACCATTGGTAACAGTGGTTACTGGTAATAATTTAACTCTCATCAATAAATGGGGTTTTGATGGTGCATCTGGTGAAAGCAACTACAACCAAAAAATGGTTGGGGATGTATGTTCATGTGTTCATTTGTACCGCTGTGACTGGTGAGAGATAACCAAATAAATGTCATGAGAAAATCTTACTGTATCATCAGCTTTTTTTCTGTAGACCTATTTAATTTAAGCTCATAAAGGAAAGTGATTTAAATATAAAAGAAGAAATGCTGGAATCTGAAAGAGAATTGCAGAATTATAGCCAACTGCTATCAATAATACAAATGTGAAACACAAATTTCGAAAGACCATGATAGATGGTAAGATAAATTCATATCTTTTAGATACCTCAACAGCAGCATGTGATATTTGTAAAGTGAAGCCAAAAGATATGAGTGCCGTTGACTTAATATCGTGAATAACTCATTTTGAGGATATTTATAAGTATTATACCCTGCACACGTGGATTCGATGCATGGAATGCGTATTACACATTGCGTATCGCCTAGATTTAAAATAATATATCCATGACGGTTTTTTGACAATACACAGATCATTGATGGTAATGAAGAACTCAGATTTGGGATAATTCTTCAGGTAGTTTCATTTAGAAATTTTGTTGATGTGCAAAAGTTGCAGCAATATTGTTCTATAACATCTCATAAATGTGTGGAGTTATTTCAGTGATATTATATGCCTTCTAGCATCCATAAACTACGCATACATACCGCAGAAATCATTGTGCATAATAACTGTATCGCTGTTGGCAAACTTTCTGAAGAGGCTGCTGAACCACGCAATAAAGGTTTTAAAAACTTTAAAACTCTCCACTCCAGAAAAGTTAGTAGAATTTCAACAAATGTAGATATTATTCCTAATTTATTAATAATTTCTGACCCATTCCTGTCCTACATCAGACCTAAGATAAGTCAACTTCGCCAAAAAACGCTATGAGGCTAATAATTGTTATTAGTAAATTCCACATGAGATAAAAAAATAAAGAGCTTTTATATCTAACAAAGCCCTAAGTGAGGGTAATTAAGAGTCTGAATGCGACTGTGAGTAATGTAAGTGTAGAATATTTAAAATGTAATATTAAAATGTGTTTTGTTGTATAATATTTAAAGTAAGCGTTTTCTTTTAGTTTTTAAATTTTCAACTGAGACTTCAAAAGATAGAATAGGAATTTATTATCAATTTTGTGACAATATGTTAAAGTTTCAAATTTAAAATTGAAAGTTGCAAAGTAAAAATGGCATTTTTATATATTTGGAACTTAAATTTACATATACACCGTGTATTTAAAGCTACTAATGAAATCAATAAGTTATAATAGAAATAAAATCTTATAGTATTTATACTGCTCTCATTTATAATCATAATTTAGCCCCAGAAATAATTGTTTAGTCTTTCATGACAAACATCAACTTCAATAAAAACAAAACAAATTACCCTCATTAGAAAGATTAAAACCTTTTGATACGAATGAATAACAAAAACAATCAAAAATAGTAACAGGTAATGATAATTGGTGATAATTTAAGTATATCGTGCAAAATTATAGGTAATATACGACTTATAATATAGAAAAATAGGTGTATTGAAATTTTAAAACGAATTCCGAATCGTATATTTAAAAGGTAATGATAACAAAACCGTAGAGGGAAACAGAGATAAACATAATTTTATTTTAGTGATATTTGTAGCAATAAGGTCTAAAATAAACCTACAAATTGATGATTCCATTTCAATAAAATGTCATCTATGTATGAAATTTTCATCAGCAAATATCTTTTGAACGGGGACGTCCAGGATCAAGGTCAAGATCCCTAAGGCTTTGTTACCACCCTGGTAATGACGAGTATAAGTTCCAACGTTACAACTTAAAACGCAAAAAAGTTACGAAGAAAAGAAAATCTATTTTCATACATTTTAAATTTACAAGTCGATATTATATAATGTAAAAGATAAAATAAAACTTGAAATTGCTAAATAATTTAATGATATGACCATTTTGACAAAACTGTATAGTTAAAACTATCATATAATATATTTCATTTTTCAAAAATCCTATGAAAGTGAATCTCCAAATAACCTTCCATTGTGCGCCGTTTTGATTTTCAGCGTGAAAACACTGAATAACATTTTCATCTGTAATATAACTGGGTTTAAGATTTTTTACGTTCTTAATATAAAACTTTACTTAATCTAACTTTAACTTACTTTAGTTAATTTACTTAACTTTACATGTTCAAGTACATTATGGTTAACTTTTGCTTTTTGTGATAATCAATAATTTAGCAAGCGCACCAACATAGATTTATCGTCCTACACACAAACCAAACCACTTCAAAACCTTGTTATGGCCACTGTTCTTTATGCTTAAACGACGTTCTATTTTTTAATATCATTTTTTTCAGAAGAAATTGATAACTTTACTTTCATAACTATGGAGTTTATATGGAATACTGTTGTCATCTCTGCGCGGGACAACCTGGGTACCAGTTTAGACCATTTGACTCGGCGCAAAAACGAGCTGTGAGAATTGTTGGCGATCCCAAGCTTACAAACGGTATCGAACCACAAAGTGTGAGGAGAAACGTCGTCTCTTTATGTGTGTTCTACCGTTTGTGTAATGGGTTGTGTTCCGAGAAATTGTTTATTATTATGCCTGTAGCTGCTTTCCATCATCGCACCGCTCGTCATCAGCAGGGAATTCATTCCCACACATTGGGACCGAAATGGTCTCGAACGGTCCCGTTCCAAAGGAGTTTCCTTCTGTTATATGGATTTGGCCGAGGGCCTTTTAAAAAACTATATTTATAAAATAAATAGTTTATTGAAGGATTACACAATTATAATTATTAAATAAAAGGTAATTAACAAAATGAATACTAATTAGGGCAAGTGTCAACCGCGCGGATAATGGATTTGAACTAACGTTCCCGATCATGTCATAACGAAAGAAAGTTCAAGAGGTTTGCATCGAAATAGGGTTCCTTTGTCATTTTACGTATGGGAACCTTTATAACACTTCCACGAACGATCCAATTGTGGAATGAGCTCCCGGCTGAAGATTTTCCTGGGGACTACAGTATGGAGTACTTCAAGGGGAAAATAAATAGGTTATTTAGGGGTCGGCAAAGCGCATGTCACATTTCTGATGTCACAAGCGTACGCTGCGGTGACCGCTTTACATCAAGCGGCCTGCATGATTGTTTGCTACCGACGAGGTATAAAAAAAATTCTCACACTGAACTAATTTCAAAGCTTCATAACAAATTTTTTTTAACAAATTCCTTTTCGAAATACTGACTGATACTTTGCTATAAAAAATTGCAAAATTTCCTATTCTTACGTAATTGACAATCAATTACTAGCAAGAAAATCTTTGGCGAAAGATTTAGGCATCTTATTTGATGATAAATTATCATTTAGAGAACATTACCATGACATCACTAGTAGAGCTTTTAGAATTTTAGGTTTCATAAATAGATCATCCTTATCTTTCAAAAACCCTGACAGTCTTGTCATCCTATTTAACAGTTTAGTTCGTCGTATCGTCGAGTATACATTTGTAGTTTGTCACCCTGTTACACCATACATTCTAAATATATTGAAGCAGTTCAGAGAAAATTTTCAAAAATTCTATGTTACAGGTATGGTCATGCTCGCGGTGTCTCTTCATACTATGCCAGATTAAATAAATATAATATATCGGCGCAACTACGATAATTAGTCGATTATCAGAGTAATTTGATTATTTCAGGATTACATTTCAATACTTAGTATAAAACTTGTATAGACGTGCATGTCGGCGCCTACCCGCATTAATTGCGTCATTCGATTACGCCACTCTCCCTAGTACTCGACTTCGGTATAAAAGGAGCGGAGCGACCGCCGTTGATTTGAGGAGTCGATGCCCAGCCTTGGCGGCGAACGCATCTGCCCGATATCTTTTGTTTTCGACTTCGGTACTCGCAGATTAGTGACGACCCGTTGTTTTTCGTGTTTCGTTGTGCTTTGTGTTTGATATTAATTCCACACAGCTGCGCCGCACGTGTGAAGCATCTACCTGAGTGAGTGAGACATTCCCTTACTTATATATTTACGCCTCTATTTATTTATTTAACCACTTGTCTATTCAGTTAATTATTTATCTATTATCATCTTATTACTATTTATTTTTCTATTATTTATCCATCAACCCTATCTTTATATATGTAACTACTTATTTATCTATCTACTTAACTGCTACTTATTTATTTTATAGTGTGTTATTTACGTAGTATATGTTCCCTTGTCTCGCTCACTCATTTACATGCTTTGTGCTCTCATTTTGTTTAAACAACTCTCTTGGACCGGACTCAAGATAGTTCCCTAGTTTTTCGTTTGGCGTGCCCCCCTGCCCTTAAGGCAGGGAGGTTGGTTCGCGTCCCCCTCGGACCACGGAATGGCTCTCAAAAACGATTTCGTATTAGGACTCCGCGACGACCTATTAGCGTATGGAGTTGACGAAAGCGTCGTCGACGCCATCCTTGCGCGTCATTGTCTCCCGCCCACGGATAACATTCTGTATGTGCCCCGTATGGCAGTGTCTGACAAATGTGAGACCTCAGACTCACCGGAGTCACCGCTGAATGAGGCGGATAGAGGACAGTTGTCGAGGTCAAGCTCGGAGGCCGGCTCCGAAATGGAGTTAGAAACGGTCGCGCCCGCCGCATCTCTCACGCCCGCGATTACCGCGCCATCCGCGAATTCCGCGCCTTCTGCGCATGACGATGATTTTAAAACCGTTACATATCGGAGGCGCCCCCGCCGCGGATCGCGCTCTTCCGACTCCGACCCGGGTACCGAACGCCCGGCAGAAAAAATAGTTCGCAACAAAGATGGCGCTCGGGCGCCCGTCACGTCTATACCGCGCTCGAACAGAGCTAACCCCGTCTCGGTCTCGCAAGTCGGCGCTACGGACTCCGCAGCGGCGACCAAAAAGCCCCGCGCGCCGCCTCCGGTTACTATACAGGACAAGTCCAAATGGACGTCCATTTCGACTAGTTTAAAAACTCAGAAAATTAATTATACGTCCGCCCTTAATACCCCGACGGGTATCCAGGTTAAGGTCCCCTCGATTAACGACTTCCGACAGCTGACTAAATTCCTCCGGGAAGCCAAGTTGGCTTATTTCACCTCCACTCTCGAGGAGGAACGCCTCCTTCGTGTAGTGATTCATCGCGTTCCGGCCGAGATCTCGGTCGAGGACGTGGCTGCCTCCCTTAAGGAGCAGAATTTCCCGGTCAGAGAGGTACATCGAATGTACCACCCACGAACTCGAGCCCCTTACAACATGGTCTTGGCCCTCCTAGACCGCTCTCATGAGGGTAAGGCTATATTTAGCCTGACCTCCGTTTGCAACCTCAACGGCATCACCGTTGAGCCTCCCCGAAAAACCCATACTCCGTCGCAGTGTCACAACTGCCAGAGTTACGGCCACTCAGCGCGTAACTGTCACCTCCGCCCTAGGTGCGTCAAGTGCCTAGGTGATCATTCCACAAAGGAGTGTGGGCGTACACCCGACACCCCTGAGCCCCCCAGTTGCGTGTTGTGCGGTAACGCGGGACATCCCGCGAATTATCGCGGCTGCCCCCGCGCGCCGCGCACACAACGCCCTCGTCAAGCGAGACAGGCGCCCAGGGCGCCTGTAGCCGCCGCCCGCCCTCCGCCTCCACCTCCCATGTCTATGCAGGCTTTCCCGGGCCTGCCGGGTGTCTCTCGCGCCCCGGCAACGTCCGCAACCGCATCTCACGCGGCACACTCTGTACTGCGTGCACCACAACCCGGGCGGGCCCCTCTGGCCCCCTGGGCGCCCCGACCCGAGCCCCAGGCTCCTAAGCCTCAAGCTCAGCCCCAACAGGCAAAGCCAGCACAGGCCGCGTCAGCCTTCTTTTTTGGCCTCGCCGGGCTTGACTGGATTCACCAGCTAATCCTGAAACACGACATGCAAGAAGTACTAGGTTTTTACACAATTCTCCAGACCGAGACAGGTTTAGGCCAGCTCAGCGCATTCGCGAAATATCCAGGCATTGCCACGACCCTGCAACGCCTCGTCCGTGAGGCTCAAAATTGTAAATAAATAAATTCATGGCTATGAACAAAATAAAACCGCGCGGTCTATCTCTTTCGTTTTACAACGCAAGATCCCTTAGGACACAGCGCGATCTAGTAGCTGCCTTTCTATGTAACAGACAGATAGACGTTTTCCTCATACAGGAAACGCAACTAAAACCAAAAATGCGTAATCCCGCGATCGCGAACTACAACATAGTCAGAAATGATCGTGTCACTCGCGGGGGTGGCACCTTAATTTACTATAAACGCTCACTTTATTGTATGCCGATTGATCCGCCCATTCTATCCAATATGGAAGTGTCAGTATGTAAATTAGGGATGACCGGTCATCCATCCGTTATAATAGTATCCGCATATCTCTCGCCGAATAGAGAGCTATTAAAATCCGATTTAGAGGCGATATTCCAGTTAGGAGACTCCGTTATTATTGCTGGGGACCTCAACAGCGGGAACGTCATTTGGAACAGTCCGACTACTTCTCGAAACGGGAAGATACTCGACAAACTAAGTGACGATCTCGCGTTTGACGTCATAGCCCCTATGGAACCCACTCATTATCAGGACAACTGTCGCCCGACAGTCTTAGACATAGCTATTTTAAAGAATGTCACGCTTCGGTTACAACTTATTCAAGTCGTACACGAACTTGACTCCGACCATCGCCCGGTAATATTACAGCTAGGTTCAAATACAGACACCACCCCTCCGCCGGCAAGGGTGGCCGACTACGCGAAACTCGAACGTTATCTCAGAGGTAACTCGTCATCAAACTTGTTAGATAATATTCCGGACGTGTTAGTGTCAAAAGCTGACGCGGATCTGGCTATCGATTCCCTGGTCAGCTATCTCCAGACCGCCGTTAATGAGACCTCGAAAGAGGTACAAGCGGTGAATGATCGCCGTTTTATACTCCCAGATGACGTGAGAGCGCTGATCACGGAAAAGAACGCCGCGACTCGAGCTCACGACACGTACCCGTCGGTTGAAAATCGCGATCGCTTACGGTTATTACGCAAACAGGTTAAAGCTCGTATCGCAGAGATCCGGGCCGACAGGTGGGACAGGCTTCTGGAGAGTATCCAGCCATCTCACTTGGCGTACTGGAAGCTCGTGCGATCATTAAAGTCAGACGTGACTACTCCTATGCCCCCTCTCGACAGAGGCACCGGGTTGCCTCCCGCGTTCGATAGTCTAGATAAGGCGGAGTCTCTCGCAGCGACTTTAGAAAAACAGTGTTCACCAAACACAGCCAATACTGACTCTATACATATTGGATCGATCGAGTCCTCGGTAGAGCGCGCACTCGCGTCCCCTCCGGCGGATACTCTAACCCCTGTCACCTTTGATGAAGTATCGGATGCCATCAAGCGTTTAAAGCTTAGGAAGTCCCCAGGTCCCGATGGGATCAGGAACGAAGTACTGAGACTCCTTCCTGATCGCATCATAGCTCTATTGGTCTGCATCTTCAATGCGGCCATGTCCCAGGGTCATTTTCCAGCCGCCTGGAAGAAGGCTGTAGTTATAGGCATTCACAAGCCCGGCAAAAAAGCTACGCTTCCCGATAGCTATCGCCCTATTAGTTTATTAGATACGTTAGGTAAACTGTACGAACGGCTCCTTCTGAACCGTCTCCAGACATCCATATCAGAGTTAGATCTGTTACCACCTGAGCAGTTCGGATTTCGAGCCGAACACTCTTGTACGAATCAAGTGCACCGCCTCACGGAGTACATTTTCTCGAAATTTAATGCAGATCCGGATCCTAATCCGTTTCCGACTAATCCTAATCCGAAACGCTCAATAGCAGTCTTTTTCGATGTCGCAAAGGCTTTCGATAAGGTATGGCATTCAGGGCTCATACATAAATTGATTCAGTTTCGTATCTCCGATAGGTTAGTTCACATACTACGCGACTACCTCACCGATAGGTCCTTCCGCTATAGAGTGGAAGGGGAACTGTCTTTATCCCACCCGATACGCTCGGGTGTGCCTCAAGGATCCATTCTGGCACCCACACTCTTTAATCTGTTCGTCAGTGACCTACCTCGGCTTCCGGAAGTAGAGGTAGGTTGTTATGCTGACGATACAGTTCTCTACGCTTCCGGTTGGCATCCGAAAGTTCTTAAGACACGCATCGAAAAGGCCGTTAGCACACTCGGTGATTGGTTTATTCGATGGCGTATAGAAGTAAATCCCGATAAAAGCGCCGCGATATTTTTCGACCCGATATCCAATAAGCATGAACGCAAACTCGCGCCTATTAAATTGTACGGTACACAGATTCCTTGGGCCAATCAGGTTAAATACCTAGGAGTCACGTTGGATAAACGCCTCACGTTTAAACAACACACAGAAATAGTCAGAAACAGGGCCGCTATGGTCATGGGTCGGTTACATTCGATAATTTGTCACAAGAATAAGATGTCCATCAGACATAAGCTTACGTTATATAAGATGTGTATTCGTCCTATTCTAACATATAGCTCACCCGTTTTTGCACACATGTCACAATATAATTTCGATAAATTACAAGTAATTCAAAACCGATTCTTACGTAAAGCCACCGGTGCTCCACCGTACGTTAGGAATGAGGATCTCCACAGGGGCCTGGAGATGCCTACTATCTGGACGTACGTAAAATCATTAACTACTAGATATTTTGAAAAAGCCGCGAATCATCCCAGTCAGTTAGTGGTATCCGCCTCGAATTACGAAACCGTACCAATCGTTCCGCGTTACAAAAGACGACCGCGACATATTTTCACCGATCCTCCGGATAAAATAACGGCAGCGAACGATCAGTACCAGCCTGTCTCTCCAAACAGAGCGTGTTCACGCCCACGCCCGCGTAACCACAGATCACGCCGCCGTGGTCTGGGGGTAAATTTCGCTCCCGCACACCAGATTAGGCCCCCCTCGGCAGCGACTCAAGCCTAGGTCCGTTCCCCCGGCGTGGAGCCCTTGAGTACGCTGCTCGCGCGATACAGTGACACAAAACCTCACATCACTGCTACAACATTACACATAGCACCTATACGCACATGCACGCCTACACGCTCACACGCTGTTTCTCTTTTTCAGAGAAATAAAATAATATCCTATATAGTTTAGAGGAATTTATCCGACACAAAATACATATAGGAGTTGTTG
>JACEII010000690.1:8143-23358 GCA_014332785.1 Antheraea mylitta
CTTTTTCATTACATATGTCACCAATATCTAGCATTGCATTTAAATAACCGAAATCGAAAGGTTTAAAGTCGTGTCGAGTTCATTTCTAAATTGCCCCCCCCCCCCCTAACTATGAGATTCCCCCCTGTGGGGCATGGGCCCCACGTTGGGAAACACTGCTCTACTGTCTATCTGACATGATTTTATCTGTTTGACTAAATACCATAAAATTTGGCATACCTAAATGGTTGTTCATGGACTTCATTATGCTATTATTATTTATTTTTGTGTAAGTCTCTTATCGAGGGACCTCCTGCGGTGTTTGTTTAATGTGGGTGTCAGAGAATGTATCACATCTGGAATTTGCGATACACACTTGAAGTACGCTTATTTGCGGATTGCAATGACGACGTGCGTTGACAAGGAGCACACATGAAACAGTTATACATATAAACAGTATTACATATAAATCAGTTACACAGAATCAATTCGAGAAATACCATAAGAAAAGCGAGACGCTACATTTTCAAATGAATAATCTACGGGCATTGTGTTACCGAGGCCAATGGACAGTTATGCAGCTTCAAACCATCAATTGTATTTTAAAAAGTAATGTACAATAGAATGAATTAATAATATTTTGAATACAGCTAGCTGACTTACAAACAACTCATTTTCCGTATATACCACCGCCATACATACAATGACCAATTTCACTTTAATACATTTAGCGTAACGTATATTATCTAATGTAATACCCTTAAACGAGCAATTCTTGTATATTTTTATATTGTTATATATTCAGGATCTCGGAAATGGCGTCTGCGATTTTCGTGAACTTAGTGTGTAGGCAGTTTTCAATAGATTTCATTCATAGAAAAATTTGTTTAACTGAGTTTTCAAGCAATGAAAAAAGATAACTAGAATATATAGGTAAATTTTGCCGCCGCTGTGAAAACACAAATAGCTCAGATGGAAATCGGTTGCTTCGAAAATCCGTCTAACCCCAGTTCGAATCCGAGCGACAGCAAAAGAAATGTCTTTTTTAAATATTTTTTCTGCTTAGTAATGATAGTTTTGTGAGGCAAGCCTTTACAGCAAGCAAGCAACAGTTTATTTTAGTTTAAAAGTGGTTTTTAAAGAACCGAGCTAGGCTCAGTCGTCCAGGTACAAATCATTAAAACGTGACAATTATCATGAGATATTAAGTTTAATTTTCATTTTATGTTTACACATAACAATGAAGAATTATATTAAAATACATATTAGGGATACTCAGCGTACTATGGCGTGCGATATGTCGCTCCCTGATAATCGACGAGTCGCGGTGTGCCGGTCTGGGCTCATAAACATTCAGTATACCCTATAAAGATATTAGTAGCGGTACCCGGACCGAAATATTCATCTACCTACTCCTATCCTTTTTATATGAGCTATGAAATAGTCAAATCGAAGAAAAAATAAAAATGAACCAATTTTTTTATATGAAATTTTAATATGAATTAAAATGAATTTTTGACTAGCAACCCGCTCCGGCTTCGTATGAGATAATGTGTTCTAGCATTATGAGAGTCTAAACGACATATCCAGTTTTTGATGCTTTGACGTTTCAAGTTCATTAAAGTCATAGAGATCTATGGAGAACTCTTAACACGTACAAAATTTATTTTTTTTTTGTTTAAAAATAATTTTAAAGCTGTGATATCTCCCAAGATATTTATTCAAATTACATGCTGTAAAGAGCTGTTTTAATCTACAATTAATACCCAACGAATTTAAAGTATTTGATTGCATGAATATTAATAGTTTATATATCAAAATATCGTAATAAGTAACTATATATTTTTATAACATGTCAAACGTGTAAGTTTTTACTGTAAATTACCTCTGGACATATATCATTGTGCACTTTTCTGTAGTCATTTTTTAATACATATCATCTTGTAATACATTATTTTATGAATCTTCTTTTATTTTTTGCAACGATGCTTCTAGATTATTTCACTACAACTATCAAGTAGGTAATAATTACTACAAGTGAACTAGAAGAGGAATCCTATATAGTTTCCGGGGTGGTAGGGTTTTACAGCCCGACTGGGTCGCAACCACCATGCATATGGCGAGAAAGCCCGTAATAGTGATTCGCTTCTACGGGTCGCGTTTCGGGATCAGCCTGTGCATATCCAGCTTATTACAGGCCGGCATGATAGTGGCGACCGGCGATGAGCAGTGTGTCAATCGGCGGTCGCTATTATTTTTGGATTGTACTGTGCTTACCATCAGGCATAGTGCAGTCACTTTGCCGTGCTACAATAAAAAAAAAAAAAGTTCTGAGGAATTTATCCGACACAAAATACATATAGGAGTTATTGAAGCACACATGCTTGGTACACTTGCATGTTTCAATAACTTATATACGTATATCTATCTAGATATAGCCATCTAGCTTAGCTTAGGTTAGCTCAGATAGGTCGCTATTTTTGCACAAAACAGGCGACAGCCCGAGCCGAGGTGTGCCGTGCAACCTTGAGTTAGTCGCCCAAACATCCCAAATCGGCTGAGTGCCTTCAGCGCTCGCCTCAGTAGTTCGGTGAAGTTGTAAAGACCTTTCCAGGTCAACAGCGTTTTCATTTCGAAAAAAAAGGAATTTTGAATTTGAGAAATGTTCTTGTAATACTTACTGTTCGTGAGAAAACAAAAGTGGATTTTTCAAAGTTGGAAATAGCTAATACGTCGTGGGTTGGCATGGTGGTGGTTCTTATGCATATACCTTCCTTCGGGAAAAGAACTATGACCCTGCAGTGTGTCTCTTACAGTCTGATGATGAGGGTGATTTAACTCTGAACGACTTCTATAACTCTCTTATCTCGACCATTATGCTACTTTTTCTTTATTTAAAACTATCTCAGGAACAAATTATACCACGAGTAATAGTTTTTCATGACAACATTTTGATATATTATATACCATATATTATAGAGTATCAGTAGATGGTAGAGCCACGTTGAAGCTATTACTGGCTTCAGCATGAATGGGCGGTTCGTCCGGAGTAGTACCGCCCGACCCACATAAAACCGACGTGAAGTAACAGTGTTTGCATTCTTGCGTTTCGTTCGGTCTGTGAGAGCGGCGGAGGCCCAGCTCTTCTAACTTCCCCCTTTCCTCTTCCCCTTCTTCCCCTCCCTTCCCAAACAAGCTAGCAACGCACTTGCGACTTCCCTGGTGTTGCAAGTGTCTATGGATGGTGGAGATCACTTGCTATCAGGTGACCCACCTATTCATTTGCTGCCTATGATACAAAAAGGTACATATTTGCATTTTATATTATTTTGTTGTTTTCAGTAAGTGAAATCTAGATTAAATCATTTCGCATTTGTGTAAATATAAATATTTTTAAGGAAAACAATTAATCCTTTCTCTGTAAAGCACTTCAAGCGAAACAATAGCGTCCGTCGAGAATAAGGGAGCCATTTAACAAAACAGCCATTTCCCAGCAAGGACAGTCTTTGAAGGGATTCCGTCATGATTTATCTAACGTTTCATGACGAATTAATAACTTTAAGAGTGACTCGGAATAATCTTTTATACTCTGAAAGGTATTATTTCGTCAGAATCCAATTTCAAAGTGTAAATGATTTCTATAGCTTTTGATCGCCCGTTATCCCATGTTTCTTCGGATTTAGCATTTCAGCTTTAGATTTCTTTTAAGTAAAGATAAAACGTTCTCTAAGCAATTTTTCCGTTTAAGGTTACTTAAAATATGTTGCTTAAAAAACAGGGCGTGTCGTAAAGATATACGATAGAACTGGCACTTTTGTATTACAGAGAAATATTTGAATTAACAATGTACAACAAAAAGCTAACGCTACGCTTTATTCCCGGATGGTCACCCATCAAAGTAGTTAGTTTCAAGAAGTCCGAAATTATTTAACTTCGGTGATCGGAGAAGAACCAATTTTCAACATTCTACCCTATATGGAGTTTACCCCTGCCATTTTTTGTCACACAAAAATATTGCCAATCAGAATTGCAAAGCCCTCGTATAACAACTTTTACTTCAATAAAACATAAAGATAAATAATGGGCTACAGAATAATAATCTCACTAATATAGTCTAAGTGCGTATAGGAATATTTAGATGACTTAAAAAGTGTCCAGTAAACTCTCCAACTATAGGTATTGATTAATCATAGCAGTAGTATGGCATTGTTCTCAAGGTATTTAAAAATATTAATAATGGACTATAAGTAAAAGCCTTATGGAAAGACAAATAAATGTCTTTATTGCCCATCTTCTTTAATATATATTGGTCTTCACACTAAGAAATATGATCCTGTGACGCGTGACACTGAGGAAATCCAAATTATCTTTACTAATTGATTTGTTTTACTCACAGAGTACCAAGTAAATATTTGGATAAACATACCAGAAATTTTTGGCGTGAACGTGACTACAATATATGAGGAAAAGCCGGACATTGTTGCCGATGGGTTTTTGAGTTGAGCCCTCTGACTTTGGACATTGATTAATGAAAGTAAAGGGTCTGGCCCCTGAGGTATTCAAACGTACAACCGAAAAAAAATGTGAGAAAAATTGATTGCAAAGTGCTTAACATTAAAAATAGCTTACTAAATCGTATGGTAAGAAACTAGGGCGATAAGAGGTCACTGGTTAATACATTTCCAATTATTTTAAATTCAAGGAATATGGAAATATTTTTTAAGAATCAAAATTATATAATGTTGTTATTATTGTCACATGAGAATTCTCCTCACACACTGGAAAATGGTCTCGGACAGTTCGGTTCCAGAAGGGTTTTCTCCCACGTACTCTGCAGCTATGGAATGAACTCCCTGCTGATTTTTTTTTCGGGGGCTACAGTATGGTATTCTTCACGGGGAAAATAAATAGGATATTGAAGGTTCGGCAACGCGCATGTGACACCTCTGATATTGCAAGTATCCATAGGCTGCTGTGACTGCTTAACATCAAGCGGACCGCATGCTTGTTTGCTACTATCGTAGTATATAAAAAATAAATTGTTAAACGCAATTGATAAATAATAAGCTTATTTGTACCAAATATGATTTAACGAAATAAGTCGTCTATCAAATAAATATATTTCAAATATATTAGAGACACAAAAAGCAAACGTTCTAAGAAACTATGATGATTAGATGTACAAAGAAATTACGAAATAATACGATACATTTTAAAATATAAATTTACTCAAGACGTGCATTAAGAAAATAACAAGACTCATTTTTCACTTTGATGTCAAAGCAAATTATTAAAGCGTTTATGGAATTCAATTTACTAATTCTTTATAAATCTAACACAAATAGTTTCTTTTCAACATTATATTTGAATATTAAAGATTTTATTACTCAAAACATTGAACCATTAAAATTTTAAACTCAATAAAATAATTCATAATAATCGCTTGATCAATGGCTTGATCAATGGTAGTGACTACACTCGTATCACACTCAGAATTATTTTTTATTTACATAAGTTAAAGTTATTCGCTTCTGAGCTTATTTATTGTATTTTATTTATTAACTTCATGTTCTTAATCTCAATAAACAAATTTATCAAAGTCTCATGTTTATTGAACTTAATGCTCGGTGATTGCGTGTTCAGACTATGTATCGCTTGACGTAGTTTTGATTCCATTTAACCTGGGGCCACCGTAAAAAGAGCCTGCGGGCGGCGGAAGCGGGCATGTCCGTCGCTTTGGTAGAATTTCTACACACGCCCGTGTGGTTGAGGCGCATTGTGCCGATGCGCCCTGCTACGATCGTCGGGGAGGACAACTCTCCCCCTCCCCTGAGGGGTCTACGATTCTGACCCCTCGACCGCGCCGAGGCCCCTGATGAGAGGCCGGCACCTGCCGAGGAGTAGACGCAGTGCCAGTTCGGCAGCTGCTGCTCCCCGGTCTATAGGTTATTGAAGGCACCATGGGGGTTTTAGTCCGTGCAAGTCAGATATACCCCATCCTCAGCTGCCCGGCTAAGGTGGGAATTCGTGTGGATTTCCCTATGTAAAAAAAAGATTTGATTCCATAAATGAACCAAAAAATTTGGTAAAATAAACTTTATTTTGTTTCTCAAACTAAATCGCTTTATCACTTACCGTCTAAACGTCGTGTCGCACCATTACATTTTACGCCCGCGATAACAAAATGAAATAAATAGTTTAAAACATATAGCAAGTTATCAAGTGTAATAGAAAATTCGAGGACGTAAATAATAGAATTAAAGCACATTAAATTACCATGATGTTGACATTATTCATTTCGTAAAAGTTTAATTTTCTACAAGGCATAAGAACATATCAAACAACTATTATGGATAAGCTTAATGCTCTCTATCCTTTCCCTCCATTTTAAAATACGTGCGTAAAATTAAACGCACGATAGCGTGATTCACGCTGAATTAGCGATTTCTATAAAAAAACTCTACTGCGCTTTTTTTTCGAATTCACTACGCTATTGACCTGGCAAGATCTTAACTGATTCACCGGAATACAGCTCTACCGTGCTTCAAAATATTGTTAGCGTCGCTAATGCTTTTTTTTTATTTTGAAGCTAGCGTACCTCGTCTGTTGGAACACAAGGTGCTTGTCAATAAATTTTTCACTTGAGGGGGGGGGGGATAGCTAGTCAGGAGGACTTAAAAAAGTCCGACAACCGTGGTAAGTTTTATTGGTGGTAGAGTCATGCCAACGCACTTGCGACTCTCCTGGTGCTGCTGTCTATGGACGGCGGTGATCAATTAACATCAGGTAACCCACCTATTCGTTTGCCTCCTATCACGATGTATCACCGACTTAGTTGCAAAGGTTCGAACCTATGTCTGTGGACATGGTGTCCAGAGTTCTGTTCATGCTATCAACTGAGCCATCATCGCTTGTTCCATCGCGTCCTTTATTTTTTTGTTACATGATTTTTTAGATATACACTAATGTTTATTACGTTATATTGAACCATATTTATTTTGACTTTCGACTGTTGCTATATCCACATGTAAATTAATAAAAAAATAATAAATACTTATAAATCTTTTTATATAAACTATAGTCAAAAGTAGTAAAACATAATGAAAAGCATTTTAAGCGAAATCCCTATTCCTTTGTTAAGTTTTATTCACAAAACATTGACTTCAAACACCCTCAGGCTGTAAACTCCGAATAGCTTGAAATAAATAGAAGGCCTTATAATTTCCGATCTCTCATAAGCCTTATTAAGGCACACTTCACTTACTTTGTTTAAAATCTCACGCACCATTAAACGGACTGTAAAAAAAAAACGTCGGCGGCCTGAATTTTCACTGCTTTTCATTTCACTTGCATTGAGGCAACTAAATTTATCAGTTGGCTTTGAAGTAAAAAAAAGATTAAATTATATGAGCATTGTTTTAATAAACCTACTTATTTAAGATAAGTTCATCTTTATTATATTCAACGAAGCGAATTGAGATATAAAACTTAAAAAATGTTTTGGAGGATTCGTAACCAAAATCACATGAGTGAATTTCACTGCTATCATAGACCTATTAATAATAGTTGTGTTATATTTACTGTTATTTTTAAGTGATTGTGATATGGATTTATAATGACGTGATATTTATACCAATATTATATACTGTTTAATAGTACATTATGGTAGTTATGGAAGCCTTCGATCTTGTTAAATTGCATTGTTAATTATATCTATACTAATATTATAAAGAGGTAAAGTTTGTGACGCTGTGAATTGTGTCGTTGTAGGGGGTAATCTCAGGAACTACTGATCCGATTTGAATTATTCTTTCATTGTTATATAGCTCATTTATCGAGGATGGTTATAGGTTATATATCATCACGCTAAGATCAATAGGAGCGGAGCAACAATGAAGAATGTTTAAAAATCGGGGTGTTTTTTCTTCTTGAGAGCTTTTGCTGTATATTAGTTAGCCCAAATTAACTATGTCCACGCGAATGAAGTCGCGGGCAGAGGCTAGTGTTATATATTTTGATTGTGAATCCGTACACATATTTATAACAATAACTTGACATCTGTGATACAGTTGAACACTAGTACAGATGTCAACGATAATTACTATTGATTCGATAATAAACTAGTGTACTTAATAAAGTGGTTACTCATTCGAATTCAATGTCATAGAATAAGTATCTACCTTTGTCATCTGCTTTGTTTAAATAAATGTTATTATTATTAAAAAAAAACGACTGTGCAGAGCTGAGATAGGTAAATTTTTTTATGTCATAGCAAACGAACAGGCGGGTCATCTGGTGTTAAATGATCACCACCGTCCATAAACACTTGCAATATGAGGAAAGTGGCAAGTGGCCTGTGTTTAGGGAGAGGGTGAGAGGGGACAGGGAGAAGAGTAAAGGGAAGTGGGTCTACGGCGCTCTCACTGACCGAACGAAACGCAACAATACATGAACTGTTACTTTACGTCGGTTTTCTATGAGACGGTATTACTACCGCGGGCAAGTCGACACATTTATGCTGAAACCAGTAATAGCTTCAGCTTGGCTCTACCACCTACAATATTTGGTTCAATGCAATAAGTCATCTACTTATTACCTAGTTTTTTTTGTATTGTATTGATGTATGTACTGTGCTGTATGTTATCTTTCTTTCTTCACCCGATTAGGCCTCTCACGGCAACGGCTCAAGCCTAGGTTCGATCCCTCGGTACGGAGCCCTTGAGCGAGTTGCTTGCGCGATACGGTGACACACAAATATACATCACTGCTACAACAGTACACGATGA
Source organism: Antheraea mylitta (assembly GCA_014332785.1). NCBI lineage: Eukaryota > Metazoa > Arthropoda > Insecta > Lepidoptera > Saturniidae > Antheraea > Antheraea mylitta. Next base: position 16,909 of record JACEII010000690.1, read on the forward strand.
CCCCCACACACGTGCACGCCTACACGCTTACACATGAAAGTGGAAGAGTTTACTTTTTTTTCCTTATCGAACTAAAAAACTCAATTTTCCGATAATAAATATATGGAGAAGTTGTTGAGGCGTGTATGCTTGGTAGACATATACGTTTCAACAACTCATACATATATGAATAGTTAGCTAAGATAGGTCGCGATTTTGCACGCAACAGGCAACAGCCAAGCCGAGGTGTGCCGTGCACCCTTGAGATGGTTGCCAAAATAAAATCGGCTGAATGCCTTAAGCGCTCGCCTTAGTAGTGAAGCTCTTAAGACCACGCTGGGTCAATAGCGTAGTCATTCCGAAAAAAAAAAATTCTTTCTTTACTGATGGTAATATAAAACTACACCAAATATCATTATTGTATTCAATTAAAAATAATGTAGTAGCATTACATACTGATGGACTTTCTCTCTGCATGGCCGGTCTGCAAAAGGCAAACCCTTTTGGACTCGGCCGTCGAAACAATGGGCTTTTGAGTGAAACAACAGGCCACTTCATTGTGGCGCCACCATAGGCCCGGAGGACATCTTGTGTGGTGAATGGAATTTAACACGGATACAACTAACAATAATGTTTTGATGTGAACCGTTTGTTTTGCTGTGTTTTTTTTTTTAAATATAAACATGGAGTGAACGAGGTCATCTTGAATTGAATTAATTGACAACGAATTTATATTTGAATGATAGGAATTACTTGATAAATTACATTACCACATTTATCATAACAAAATTTAATAAGTATATGGACAACAGAACCTAGCTCGGCTCTTTAAAATCATTATTAAATTAAATAAACTGTTTGCCTCACAAAATTGGATTTTTTATCAAAAAAAGAAATTTATATAACAGCTATCTCTTTCGCTCTCACTCGAATTCGAACTGAGGTTAGATGGATTTTTGAAGCTGTCGATTTCTATATGAGCTATTTTTGTTTTGAGAGCGGCGGCGAAATTTACCTTTATATTCTAGCTATATTTTTTCATTGCCTGAAAACTCAGATAACAGTTTTCTATGAATGAAATCTAGCTAGATCGATTTATCGTCCCCGAAACTACCAACATACAAAGTTTCACGGCCATCGCTGACGCCGTTTCCGAGATCCTGAATATATATAAATATAAAAATATGCAAGTATTGCTCAATTAAAGATACTAGAAATATACTCATTTGCATCATATGAAAAATAACAGTAATTTATGAAATTTTATACTCTTCATTATATTAAATTTATGAGTTCTCTGATCAAATTTAATGGGTAAATCAAATTAACGTGGGCTATCATATTATCTAATATACAAAAAAGAACTTTTTTTTTTTAAATCGTAAAAGTTTCATTCTGTTCCATGGAATGCTGTTATATTTTTAAATATATTATACGGCATTAACTGCAAAACTATACATATAAATAGGAGTAATCAAAATCCCGATGAGTTGGTTTGCAAACATAAAATTCAAACTGAATAAATCTTCACCATAAAAAAAAAAACAGTTTTATTATTTTATATGAAAACGAATAACCTAGTTTTGTATGAAATACCATGAATATTGAATCAGTGTATGATCCGATATTAAAAGTAAATTGTAAAACAAAGGTTATTTCATAATTTACATGACCAATAAACAAATCAAATTACCAATCTTATTGGGATACCATTAACAGATTTATATCGGCTCCATTCTCTCCACAAAACAATTTACTATTGGAAATAAATAACGAACTGAATCCTTTTACAATTTAATAAGTAAATATTTTTGTTGTTCATTGTATCACCAGTTATTATTTATGATTTAATTTAATGACAATTAATATACCTAAATCATTCTTATTATAAATTGGGTAGTAAGATTATGCATATTTAATATTTACTAGATGATACCCGCCACTTTGTCTGTGTCATTTGTTGTCTTGACAATCTTATCTGTATATAATCAGGAAAAAAACATGAGTAGTATATCGCTTGCCCCATTTCTCTACGGAAAGAGAACATTCATCGCTGAAAGCAAGAAGTAGTTCGGTGAAGCTGTAAAGACCTTGCTAGGTCCAATAGCGTAGTCAGTTCGAGAAAAAATAAAAAAAAAATCGCGGAAAGCGTAGCGTTTATAAAAGATTTGTTTTCTTAAAAGTTTATATTAAGCTAGCCTCTGCCCGCGACTTTGTCCACATGGAACAGTTATTTTGGGATAACGCTAACACGCACTAGAAGCTCTCAAGAAGAAAAACTCGGTTTTGAAACATTTTCCATTAATGCTCCGGTCCTATTGGTGTTAGCGTGATGATATGTTCCTCGATAAATGAGTTATATAAAATTGAAATAATTTTTCAAATCTAAGCAATAAATGGTTCTTGAGATTACTCCCTACAACGTCAAAAGCTCACAAATTGTACCTCTTTAGAATATTTGTATAGAAGTATAGATGAATAATCTTAGAACAATGTGATAATCTTTTGTTAGGTAAGGATTAAGCGTTTAAGATGAAAAACACAGTAAATGTTCAAAAAAAAGAATTAAGCGACTTCAATATTAATCTAAAACCTATAAGGCACTAAAAAACGAAAAAATAAATAGTTTATACCAAATTAACCAAATTAAATATGGGACCACACGAGAAGCACCAGCTTTCAAATAAAAAAAGAATTATCCAAATCGGTTCACTCAGTCCAAAGTTATGAGCTAACAAACGTAAAACAAAAAAAAAATACAGACGAATTGAGAACCTCCCCCTTTTTTGAAGTCGGTTAAAAAAAACTAATCGAAATCTTTCCAGTAACTTCTGAGTAATGCGCGCATAATACCAGACCTGTATCGTTTAATTCATACATAAGATAATTGTGTACTAGTTAATTTGCTTTCAAATTATACTCATACAATTTAATACCGCTTAAGAAAAAACATAAAAATGTATAAATTATGTTTGAAAAGTTTTCTATAAATCGCCGCTAGATGGTGCTGTTGCGCATCAACTTCTGTACAATTCAACCGATCACTATTAAAATCAGGAAGGTATAAATATTTGTAAGCATATTTACACAATATTCCTTCTACTATAAATCAAATACACATTACAATAAATAATGATTATAAGAGACGAATACAACGATTTAGCTAAGTTGGCGTATGGCCGTAATTCACTGCCAATAAAATTATATTTACTATATAAATACATTAAAAAAATTTAGATAAATTTTTGACAGTAGTGAAGCTTTTAAAAGAAAAGATATTCATCATCAATTTGTTACACTTATGTCGCTTAAGCAAGATCGGCACTGCATGTTTTATGTTTTAATTCTTTATAATTACGAACAGGTGAGTCACCTGATTGTAAGTGAAAAGGTGAGGAGAGGTGGGCCATCGGCGTACTCACTGACCGAACGAAACGCAACTATGCAAGCACTGTTACTTTACGTCGGTTTTCTGGGAGAGTGTGGTACTACCCTGGGCGAGCTAACCCATTCAGACTGAAGCCAGTAATAGCTTTTACCTTAGTATTTGCACTCTCGTACACATATCATTTTTTACACAATCCACCCATGCCTTTTTCGATCTTCCTCTTCTCCTATATCCTTCCACTTTCATACTCAAAATTTATTTTAGTTACGTGACTTTCATCTCTTCTCATAACATACCTGTACCATGCTAATTTATTATTCTTCCACTGGTGTCAATTTCAAACTTCTCAATTCTAATTACTGATCCTTAATCTTATCCATTCTGGTTACACCACACAACCATCTTAACATTAGCATCTCTGCCACATGTAGGTAATCTTTTCTCATACATTTTTTTTTGGCGCCCAACACACGGATCTATGTAATACGACTGATCTAACTATAAATTAGTTTTTATATTTTCGTGGGTGGTAGAGCTACGCTGAAGTTATTACTGGCTTCAGCATAAATGGGTCGTCCAGGGTAGTACCACCCTCTCACAGAAAACGGACGTGAAGTAACAGTGCTTGCATTGTTGCGTTTCGTTCGGCCAGTGAGAGCGCCGGAGGCCCACTTCTCCTCAACTTCTCCCTCTCTTCCGTCCTCCCCACTCCCTCCCCCAAACATAGGCTGGCAACGCACCTGCGACTCCCCTGGTGATGCAAGTGTTTATGGACGGTGGTGATCACTTAACATCAAGTAGCCAACCTGTTCGTTTGCCTCCTATGATATTAAAAAAAAAATTAATGTGTGTGCTCCAAGTCTAGCTAATTTTCTACAAATCCGTGTACTTACTTACATCAATAACTATTCGAATAAAAACAATTTATTCGCTGTTCAATTCAAAGCCAGTATTGCGTATTATAACCACTTTTATATGTATGAACAAGTTCCGTTCATGCACCGCAATGCGCAGCGGTCGAAGTATTCAGAGCAATCACAATACAGTCAGCTTAACTTTTGCTGTTTAACTTTTTGTTTGAACCTTTAACGGAAACAAAACATTGCGTTTTAACAATACTACATGGAGAAGAGTTTCTGATGCGAGAGTGCGGTTGTCTGTTTGTTACGTATTTACGTCTTAACTGTTCAACAAAACACCATGAAAAGAATAAAAATAAACGTTTCATTTACGTAGTTATGTGCCTGAAAAAGTTAAATATGCCACTTTTAAAAATATAACGAAAGATCTCAATATTACTAGCTGAATCTACAAAAAAGTGACTGCATGTCATTAAGTAGCTGTTTAGAATAAATGCTGGATCCTTGTCAGCAAACTTTAATGCTCATCTCGCGACGTCCAAGGCATATCGTTGAACTTTTCAAGAAATCTAGCTTTGTCACTAATTTTTAACTCATATAAGGGATATCATCATTATACGGGATATAGGCTCATCTTTTACTGTTTGTAGATATGAAAACATATATTGCATTCCCCTGAGTATTAGCCAGAGCACGCTGTAGTAGCACTGTCTTAAGAATTATCTGTGAAGTTATTGCATCCGCAAGCAAATTGCAAATTTTTTTTTAATATCTTTTCATGTGAATTACAAATCATTTTTGCACAAAAAAGAAATAAGAAATTTGGCACTCGTCCAGCAATGCAAATGAAAATAAACTAATTCGACCTAGAAAATAGCAAGGAACTTAAACGATCACGGAAATGCGACAGTAGCTTTTCAACCAGAGACAGTAGGAAAAAATGTGAAAATTGTCAAAAGTTAGATTAAATAAGTTTTTAGACCGCTCGCGGTTACCGCATGCGGTTTCATTTGAAATTTTTCGTTGTTGAACTCCAGTTTTGTCTGCCTTTTAAATAGTTTATATCAGTGCAAAAAATAGGTAATTACATCACTGGAGTTTTGCTGTTAACTCATTATGAATCACAAACAGATCAGTCGAAGAACAAATTCTTAGCTACATCCATTTTTTTAGTTACTGGATGAAGGCACCTTTCAGCGAAGACCACTATTCTAGATCTTTCGCTTATTTTCGTTTCTACATATTCGACGAGTATCATCTCTATATTCAACTTATCAACGTACCTAACAAAGTTATGAATAGTTGATATTTCTTATGAAACTCTTCTATCATTAAAAATCACATCAGTAGGTTATTCAGTTGATATCTTGGCAATTTATTCATCTTCGTCCATACTTCTACGGTTACGAAAATTTAATGTTGCCCTACTTATTATGTGCCCATGAGCAAAGTTGAATTAAAATTAAATTGATTAAATATCTGTATTGTCAGTTCAAAGACTAAGGTTACACAACAAAAACATTATAACATTAAATAAACTAATTGTAACTTAACATACAACTTTATTGCCACAAATGCCAAAATCGGATGCCGGATCCCAAGACCATAGGTGAAGCTAGGACCTGCTCCTCACCCCTACAATAGCAATTTTAATTCTAAATATTAAGACGCATACCCTAATTACAATATAGTCAATAACTGACATAAGTATAATATAAAAAATAATTAAATAATAATACAATTAACTTCCCTCTCTCGAGTAAGTAAATAAATACAGTATAAAATATGGTCGCATTTTTTCAATTTCGCATAGTGGACGCGGTCAGTCGACACACTCAAGGGAAATCTGAAAGGTTTATTCTATGGATATTTCACGTTGAAACCAAACACTTCAGCATGACCGCACCACTATCAACATTGCGGAAAAAATAACGGTTCAAATATATATGCATTTGGGACTTTGTTTTCAAATATTTCTAGGAAAAGCTGGCACAGCTTGAATTAATTAAAAATAATATCAAATTTCTTTCTTTGTTTACACCGATTAATAATTAGTTATAGCAAATCACTAGTTAAAAATAACGTGTCTACAAGACAATAGAGACCTTTTTAATAAATAAGTAAATGAAAAGACTTCTCTTGGAGTAAAAATAATTACGTAAATCAGCGTGTTTCGCCCCTCAGGCGTTGACGTGGTAGTCTTTTGTTTAGCGCACTTAGATT
>JACEII010000691.1:0-15177 GCA_014332785.1 Antheraea mylitta
CGACGGATTTTCTTTAAAATATTGAACGAGTTTCGCGTAATCAGCCACCCTAACCGACGGCGGGGTGAAGTCTGAATTGTGACCTAACTGTAAAACAACCGGGCGATGATCTGAATCAAGTTCGTGTACTACTTGTATGAGTCGTACAGGAAGCGTGATATTTTTTAAGAGAGCTATATCTAATACTGTGGGTCGGCAATGATCTTGATAGTGCGTGGGTTCCAGAGGGGCTATGACGTCAAAAGCGAGAACCCTACCTAGTTCGTCGAGTATTCTCCCGTTACGAGAGGTACACGGACTATTCCAGATAACGTTCCCGCTATTGAGGTCCCCCGCTATAATAACTGAATTTCCTAAATTAAGTAGCGCCTGCAAATCGGATCTTAGCAATTCTTTGTTTGGTGGCAAATACGCGAAAACTAAAATAATATTCGAGTGACCGGTCATACCTAATTTACACACTGACACTTCCATATTGGTTAGCGCGGGCGGATCTAACGGCATGCAGTACAACGAACGCCTAAAATAGATTAACGTGCCACCCCCGCGGGTGACATGGTCGTTCCTGACTATACAGTAATTCGCGATTCTCGGATTACGCATACTCGGTTTTAACATCGTTTCCTGGATGAGGAAAACGTCAATCTGTCTATCGCGCAAAAAGTCAGCTACTAGATCGCGCTGTGACCGAAGGGATCTCGCATTGAAAAACGAGAGACATAGACCGCGTGGTTTTACTTTATTAAGACCCGTGAATTTTAACACTTATTTAAAAGAGGGTGACCGGGCGATGCGCTGAATGGTGGCTCCGATAGCCGGGAAGCGCAAATTAAAGTTGCGTCCACCGGTTTTATTCAGTTTTCATTAAGAATCATTTGTCATTTCTTAATATAGATCCTTCCTTCTAATTCATGCATTTATATTTACTCTTATAATTTGTAATATACCATCTGATTTGTTATTGGGTTTATAACTAATTCTTCCTTGTATACTTCGAATAATGTCCTCAAAATTGAATCTCCATATCCATATTAATAAATGCTGCCAAAGCTTATATCGTTTGAATCGTCGCTCAATGTGTTATTGCGCAAATCCTAAAGACTCCTAACGCATTATACAAATTCCAAAGTACTATAATTATTTCCATTAGTTTCTCTAATTCTTAGTACAGTTCGCAAATTTACTTGTGAATCTGTTAATCTATTTGGCCCCGTATTGTTTTTCGCACTTTCAATCTTTATCAAATTTACCTACTGACATGGAAACGTTAATGATAACAATGTTTAACTTACAGACAATTCGCAAATATAATGAGCGTACGGCGCCGTTTTTCTGTGTATATTTGCATTACCAGTTTACTTGCTTTATAAATACCAGTATTCGATTGAACTCAAGTCTATGGGTAGTTGTTATATCGGAGCACTAGTAGACTGATTCAAATTCCAGTACTCTCACCGTCACAAATTCAGCATAAGTCCATGTTGACTGAAGGTCGCTCCCACACATAAAATCCCACCAAACGAGACCTCACCAAGTCTCGCTTATTTATATCTCGGTGTAATTATAGCAACGACTAATTCAGCTCATACCACTTTTAGTCGCTTCAATTCCTCAAGTGCATGAATTGACTCACCGCATAAAGAAATAATTTTAAACAGTCGATCTCCCAAATATGTTTTCATAAATTGAATTTTTCGTTATAGATCGTTTGTAAGAAAAATCTATAATAGAAATATACCTCTTATCTTCTTTGTCGATTCTTATACTTATGTCATTTGTTTCTAATAATTCAGAATGAAATAAATAGTTTACTGCGTGGCCTAATTAATATCCGCATTCTTCTTCTACATTATCATAAAAATCTATCTCGACTATGTTATTAGCTTACAGTATGTACCATAATTACATATTGTTCGTTGAGTTTTTGATGAGTTTAGCACTAATAGCTACTACTGATACTATAGGAAAAGGATTCTTTTATACAGATTAAAAAACAATGCAAAGTATATTTATTTTATTTGATGCTTAAAAGGTGACATCACAAGTTCCATATAAGCACAGTATATACATATAAATAAGCGTCGTAAACTGCCTACGAGATGTCATGTACTAATCTTAATTGTGATTCTTTTATTTAAAATTATTTCATCTTTATTGCCAACTTTTGTATTTGCTTAACACCGTAAATCTTTATTAGATATCTTGTTGTTATCAATTCGAGTTCTATTATCGGTGCGGAGCGCCGTTTGCTTACGTCCTTATATCTGTGCTAATGTGTACACACAGAACGAGGTCGGTTCGGTCGTGGAAGACTTTTTATTTTCTATAATGTGGTACACGTCAATAACTCTGTATATATCGGTATCCGCATTCTTCGTACGATGCAATTATCACGAGTAAAGTATTTTAAAATTATAGCAATTATTCTCAGCTGTGTTCTATTTGCTATCGTCAAAGATTCTTAATATAAATAATTCAATCTGACCCACCTTGATGGCGGTACTTGCGATTAATGTAATGCAAAACAAAGTATAAATAAGGGCTGTGTCGTATTGATAGCGATGTAGGTTGTGTCGCCGAGTTCAGGGTGCACGGGCGGTTGGCGTGCTGATGACGTGTTCGCAACCATTTTAAATAGGACGTACGCGCGCTCAGACCATCAGTCGCCCGGCGGGACGCGCGAGTAATACTCCTCTGCTTGAATCAGTCAGTTCGCGAGTAATACTTTCAGTTTTGTGTTATCCACCGCAGATAACACTCGTGTATTCAGTGAATTTCACAATATCTGTCCCGGTTCGCGCAAATATGATTGACGTTGCACAAAAACACAGAGATGGCTGTCTTTACGAGGTTAGACAGAAGGGACAAAAAGATCCCTGTTACGTGGTCGTTTCTAATCCAAAAGTACGTTATAATATAAATTTCATTTATTTAATATTCTATACTAAATATATTTTGAAGTAAACATATTTAAATTAACTCGTGCAGTTGTGGAAGGCGACCGACTGATCGTGAATTTTAAATAATTTTTACTGACGCGATGCGAGACTCGTTTTCATTTTAATACCGATCTTGTTTCGAATGTTGTTTTTTAAGCGTTTTAAAATTGAAAAATAACGGCTTCTCTTTTGTTACATGCGCCTAACATATACTTTTTTGTTTCAGGATCTGGTTAAGAGCCACTTGATGTTCGCGGTGCGCGAAGAGGTCGAGGTATTGAAAGAGCGCATCGCCGAACTGATGGAGAGGATCAACCAGCTCGAAGTGGAGAACACATACCTGCGGGCTCACGCCAGCCAGGACACGCTAGCACAGCTGCCGGCAGCGGCAGGCACTAAGCCTGTAGCGCAGCCCCAGGGCCCACAGCCGCCGGTGTCGTAGGCCTGTAGCACGGCGCCCCTGAAAACGCCCGCCGGTCCGACGCCGGCTTGGTGGTGCAGGCCCGTACCCTCGGCGCGCGACTCCGGCCGCAGCGCGCTGCACGCGGGATCCGGAGAGTCACTATGGCTGTGCTATGTTAATACGTAGGGTTAACAAGGGGAGAGTGTACGCCGGTCGAGCGCCGAGGGACGCAAAGCAAGCGCGCCTCACGCCCTCTAATCACACAAGTGTCTAAGTTAGTGCATCACTAGTGTCGCGGACCCCGTCCACGCTGTATTCTGCAACACTGTTTATCCGTTGAATAAAAAAAACACGGGGTCGATACCCGCACTGTGAGCCTTCCGTTACAAAATGCTTTGGATACAGTTTAAAATATATAATATTTTCCATTATTAGTATTTAGGGTGCAGAATGACGTGCTAACTGCCATGCTTTGCTACTACGCATCTCAGCAACAAGTCTGAGTATTTCTGATCTATATCGTTACTGTTTTATGTTCGATTTTAAAGTTTTAAGTATTCGCTATTCGCGTATCGTATTCCATTTAAGATAACTATAATACGTGTGTTTGTAATACATATGTAATTGATGAAATACTTAGTTGATTATTTCTATGCATTAAACGAGAATTGTGTATTAATTTATTACCTATATATATTTTTTATAATGTAATAATTTAAGTTATTTATCACGTTTTAATAACGATGTTAGATGAAATTAAAACAAGTGTTGTTCCTCGTCGGGCCGATAACAATGATCTGTCTTTAGTGATGTACGGAACGATTTCGTGTGTCGTTTTCGTTTAGATATTGTAATTATATGTTTACTATAAAATTTAAATGTTTGAATGTATGTTAACCGCGTTGTCGATGTGTGTAACATTTATATGCAGTCGTTTAGATTTAGAAGTTGCGAGTGTGTGAAGAATTGTGCGATCGCTGGCTTCAGTCGATTTTGCACGCTGAAATCGATAACATCAAAAAAAAAACTATTTTTATTCCAACCCTATATCGATAATAGAGGTTTATTATAGCAATTTAACATTGTATTTTTTTAAATAATTAAATTGTTTGTATATAGTACAAGTTGTAATAGAATCGTGTGTCGGAATGATGTAAATAATGAAAGAATGTGATCGGATAGTAAAAGAATCCTGTTATTTGCTTTCAAATGGATCGAATCCGCAGGAAATGACAAGCGCGTATAGATACTCGTAAAGTGTACTAAGTTAATAATATATTTGCTGTATCTAAACTAGCTTCATTATTGAATATGAAAGAGAACAAAGCTGGCGACTGACTGTTTGGTTAAATTACGCATCGTATGGAAGCCATGTTTAGGCTTTATGTTATATATATAATATATATAAGCCAAACTGTTGACGTCGAGCGACGCCGCACGATTATATTAATACTAGGTTGTAGTGTTTTGTACAAGGCTTCTATAAGAAATATTTGTATAGATGATTTCTTTAGACCTTCGTGATTATTGTGAATATACAGTAATTTACTCCTAATGCATATTACCTTAGATATATTAATAGATAGATATGAACTATGATTATATAATATTGAAAATTGTAAATATTATTGTAAACAGAAGTCATTGTAGCTCATGTTGACTCTGGTCTGGTTCCTCGTATCCAATAAAAGCAAAATTATACAAAATGTTGTGTTATTTTATTAAATCCCATGTTGTGATACAAGTTTTTGGTACACTGAACGTCGTTCGTCCGGTGTTATAGCCAAAAACTGGACTTACGAGCAGAACTCGTTTGGTAAGCATGATCTCATGATGCCTACCTGACAGGACGTTAAAGTTGAGAACAACATAAGTTTTATACCGAAAATGATGTTTTTAGTCAGTTTTTCGTAACCTATGCAAAATAAAATGTAGCCAATTAAAGTTGGTAATTATTCTACATATAAGATATCACTAAGTAACTGATACGCTCTTTATAAGAAAAGTCTATATAAAAAATGCTATATAAAGAACGATTTTAAAGCGAATGGTATGGATAAGTAATTACAAAGGAAACTTACCATCCATATAATTTTGTACGTTTTCAGTAGTCTATTTGAGACCCATCTATGTAAAAATAACGAAATATATAGAGTAGAAATATTTTTATTTGAAGAAAGCAACAGCTATTTAGACTTCAATTCGCGTATGTAGCTTGAATAATTAAAATACTGATCAACATCGATTCTGAAGGTAAAAAATGTGTCATTTAATCTAGTCTTAATACGTTATGTCAAACATAAAATTATTATTGAGTACTGCTAACAGATTTATGTCCAGTAGGGAACAGATAGAAGAAGAAGAAGAGAAAAATTATGATAACAATGAGGACTTCAATTTTACTTTTAATTTACGTTGCACAATAATCTGCCAAAACTAATACTTGATAATCATGTTTGAATATGTAAAAGCTTTGAATTCTAAATCACAACAGCAACATTTATTTCCGTCCGAATGGTGTATTGGTAAAATACACTAGCACATGAGACGTTCCAACTTAGCTGTTAGTAGTAGCTTGATTACTGAATTCAGAATTTTGAATAATTATACATAGTTATAGGATGCAGTGTATAGCAACTATGTAAGCTATTTTGCTACTTCATATTATACAATAAGATTAGTAATTACTATAACATTCTCTGGAGATTTGGTGCTACCCTGAAATTCAATAAACACATGTTATCAGGTACAATAATACCATGAGTATTATAATATATATAGGTATATTATTATAATAAACAGATATATTAAATTATTACTAGGAGATAAATCTAGGAAATCTTACATTGTTAAGAAATTAAGTATCCTCGAGCGATAGGTTATATTTTATTAGGACATTAGTTGCAAGTAATAATAGTACAAACGAGCGCCATCTATTGCACGATACGGGATTTACGTAAGAAAGTTTAGATGGCGACACCTCCACTAAAGTTTATATATAATTTACATCGGAGACAAAAATTATATTGATTAGTATCAATAATGACATGGAGTAGGTTAGAATAAATACAAGAAGAAGCAAAAGGTAATCATGAATTACTCCATAGAAAACAGCAAATCCACTATTATAGTATAATTTATTATTGCTTGTTTACATTTATTCACGTTACTTATTACTAGATGTCAGTGTTTTAAAGACGTATAATGATGTATGGAAGTTATAAAAATAATAATAATTTTGATATCTATCAAGCATCTACAGTAATTTTTGTTTTACTTTTTCTCAGAAAACAACTAACTTGTTTTACCAAATATGGCAAAACTAAATTTTAACCACGTAATATTAGTATTTATACAAAATTTACAGTGGTAAGAAAATTGTAAGTAAACTTGTTTTTTTAATGATTAAATGAACCTATAAATGAGATATTTAAGGATTATCTTATAATAATTTCCAGATAATGTTGGATCCACATCAAATAAAGTTTTTATTATTTTTTATAATTTGTTTGGCAACACAGAATAATAATAGTCCTAGCGGAGCTTGGCAATGCATTGACCACAGACTAAGAAGATACAACATATACATTGATTGACGTATCTGTTAGTTTTCCAAACTTGACCTTTGTAGGTTTATGGTCTGCGCTATAGATATGAAATATAATAAAAATGTTTAAGTCCATTCTTATATCTATGTACACACTAAGGTACATCTACAAAATTTATATAAATTTAAATGAACCACACAAAGTGAATTTCAAGTTGCCTCAAACATTTTTTTACAAAGTTTTATGGAAATAGCTGTTCTTAAATGTTTCCTTAAATTTACTAGATTTAATATACGTCTACAAATTGAAGAAATAATTTTACTTATTGAAAATGGTAATTAAATAATGCATCTTTTGGAACTAAAGTTACCAAAAAAATTGCATATATCTATGCTACGTCATATTTTTGCCGTCGTCAGCTGTTTATATGTCATTTGTCACTTGTCACTGTCATTGCCGTTTGAATACAATGGTAAATTTGATGCAAAGTTTGTGTCACACGTAAACAACTAAAACAGACATGAGTTTGAAAGAAATACAAAGTAAATTATTATTATGGGAATCTTCAGAGAACCCGTTGGCACCTCTGACAGTGGAGCAAAGAGAAGCTATACTTGATTTGGAGTCTTTAGTCCTCGGAGTGTCCGATGTAGCCGATGTAGGTACACCTAACATTATTTAATCCTGTATAATAATACTCGCAGAAGTACTTATTATCTTGTAAGAGTAGTAATACGTACAGTGACCATAAAGAAAACTGAACGTTGCTTATAAATTGTATGTTACTACATACCTTTTATGAAATAATAGAATTATTAGATTTTATCAAACATTTAAGTACATTTATAATTGTAGCAGTTTGGTATACGGTTTAAAGAATACACCTATCTTTTATGTGTATTTTTGTTTCATGTTTTACTTACATTATTCTTTTATTTGCATGAATTAGGTAATTCGTGATTGAGTGTTTATGAAATGGGTTTTATTACACTTGAAAACGAAAGAAGTATAAAGTAAGCAAATACACAGATTGCAGACCTTCTCTATTTATTTATCTGCATAATTGTTATAGGATGGAGCATAATTGCTGAGTGCAAACCACATGCAACATTATTAACATTTAATCATATTCATTTTGAAAAATTTAGCCTCACATAAATATATAGTAAGGAATAAGAAAGTGTCATGAATTGTAGTTAAGCTCAAAAGTACATATCCATTGGTGAAATAGAATGTATAGTTTTAAATTTGTTTACCTAAACATATATAAATATTATCATAAAAGTTATAGTAAAAAGAAACTATAGGTAACTTTATATCAGGGATCACTTACTAGAGATGGGAAAAAAGTAAAATGATACTTTCTGAAAATTTTTGTGAACATCTAGAAAAGTACTCATAAATGACTGCCTAAAGAAGTTCTGGTTTACACCAAAATGATTGTTTTGAAATAATTTTCTATATATACATAAAAATAATCTAAAGTATATTACACTAATGACCATATATGATAATCATATTAAATCATGTACAATTGATTCTAAAAGAAACTATTTTATTTTAAGTAAGTATAATAAAAGGTATTTGACAACACATCTGTATTATATTGAGGCTTTAAAAAACTAATAAATTTACCATTTTTAATTTAATTAATAAAATTAACCATTGCAAAGATTAAATGGTTAACTATAGGGTAAACTACTTAATTATTAATTTTGCTGTTTATCCTGTCTAATTTCAAACTTTCTTAAGTCACATAAATGGGAGATAGATATAAAATAAACTAAAAAGTATATAATATGTAACAAATATTCCAGGACAAAAATGAAACATTGCAACAGGAGGAATCTGAGAAGAACTCAGTACCATCTGTGGACACAGCATATGACTTTTTACAGTGGTATGAGAGTCTTTGTGATGCCAATGTGAAGCTAAATGACTCACCTTATGAAGGCTATTATAAACAATTAGAAGATAGAAGAAATGAATGTGTAGCTTTAACTGACCAGGTTTGTGAGAAATACTTCTTTGCATGCATTCAGATATGCATAGATACTAAGGTGACCTATTTTCACTTACCATCTTTTTTTTAATATATAAATAAATAATTTATAAGTACTTATGAAATTGCTACTTATTTTTGGTATAGTCCTTTACTATTACTGTCTTGTTTAGTTGGCATAGTTAGATTAAAATTCACTTAAATATGTATGTAAAAACAAAAACTGTCATAGATGTAAAAAAACTAATATATTACCTCTTAATTGTCTATTATCATAAATTAACTGAACAAAATCAGTGGCATGTGTGGGGTAATCTCTGTGACAAGTGAATTTCCCTATGCCGGAATTTGAAAAAATTTACGTATGCTTCAGGACAATGTTCGACGTAACTTGAAAGACGTAAATCAAAACGACGTAAGTCGAGGACTGCCTGCACATTAAAAATAGAAATGCAGTAGATATGAATAATTTTCTAGTTATCTATACTGTTTTATATACCTAATTTTTAAATAAAATAAAGACAGAACAGTCCCCTAGCATTTTCTTCTCTTTTGTTCTGTATGTTATTAACGACTTTTAGTATTATCAATAAAAAAAATTGGAAATATTTATTCTGCATCATTGAGGAGTCAAAGACTTCATTTGTAAGTCTCTTAATTGTTATACATAATGTACCCTGTGTCTACAATGTATGATTTTTGTATAATAATTAATACAGTTAGTACTGTTTACAATAGAAAATGAACAAGAAATACAGAAATAATACTATTATAATAATCTGTGAAAAATTTTGTAACTGTTATTATAATCTAATTTCGATTATTGCGTGACTACTGTATAATTAAATACCCTAAATATATATTTAGTTATTTATAACACCTGTCATATATATATATATAATTGTTTCAGCTCTACCAAAGATTAATAGGGGCAGATCAGTCGAGTTGTATTTTGTTATTATGTATTCTATAATTCTTGCAGTGAACACTTTTTTTGTATATCTCTGATCTTCATACTGATATATATTATGGAATTATTTTACAGATAACTGCCACAATGTCAGACCTAGACCAACTCTCAGAGCAGTATAACTTTGTGTCGGACAAAACAAATGCATTGCATGAAATGAGCGAACAGCTCCTTGCTGATCAGAACAAACTCTCTAGTATAGGTAATGTAGTTCATGTAAATAATTAAAAAGTTTGTAATAATATAGATGTATGCGGACATTATGTATAGAATAAAATTTAGAAATACATACTGCATACTTGGCATGGAATTTTTATGGTGCAAGGTCAAATGGTATTCCAGTGTACCAATTTCGGATATACCAACATTTCTTTATATATATATATACTTTCACTAGAATTCAGTTAAGCTTTATAATTTGTAAACTAATAAATTTATATAAAATACTAGGAATTGTAAGTGACTTCTTTCATGTTAACTATTTTGTTATATGTATTCATGTTTTTTAAACGGTACTTCTGAATTGATATAACAATTTCAAAACTTCAATTAGAGATTTTAACAGAGCTAAGATGTAAATGTAACTGATGGGCAGATAAATGTAATTCAGTGTTTATTGTAGTTTGGTGTTATTTAATTAATTTTTTTTTTTGATATGTTTCAGGTGATGATATAAAACAGAAATTACACTATTTCACACAGGTGGAACATCTCTCACAACGTCTCAACAGTACAACAATGTCTGTTAATAGTGATGCCTTTTTCATTGTACTGGCAAAGATTGATGAATGTTTGGACTACATGAGGAATAATGTAAGATATTTATATAATAATTTATTCCTGCAAATCATAGCTACATTTGTTAAATAAGAGTCAACTTGTATTAGACTACTGCACATATTTATTTGCAGGAATGTAATATAATATAAATTGTAACTGACCGTATTAAGGTCCATCTGTAAGTTACGTCACATAGATTAATTATTTGTGTAAAATTTGTGCGAAGTGTGACGTGATATTTGGCTTTTTTAAAATTCACAATTATTCAAATAAATGGTACTTCAATATTGTCATACTTTGTTGACTAGACGGTCAAAAAAGTATCCTTATTCTTTAACCTGTGACATGGTTTATGAATGATACTTCAGTAATGATATCTGTACTAAAAATTAAGCATTCAATATAAGCCTCAGAATTATTGTACTTATACTTATAATAATATTCATATTAGTAATTAATTATTTGAAATAGCTCTCAGAATTGTTAACTTATACTTCGGGAGTGATATCCAAACTAGATATTTAGGTATTGAACATAACCCTCTATATTGATCTATTTATACTTCAGGAATTATATCCGTAGTAGAATTTAAATATTCAACATAGCACTCAGAATTATTAGACTTAAGTAACACTGAACACGGTAAATTAGCCATAGTATGGATGATTGGAGATTTTTGGTTGTAGTCCGGTGAAGCTGTTAAGACCTTGCTAGGTCAATAGCATAGTCAGTTCGAGACAAAAAGATTTTTGGATGGTAATCATATACTGGAAGGTGCAATAGTGGACCTAACACTTTTTAGCTGGTGAAGGTTGTACAGACATACTGGATAGTTGCATAACAGGCTCTGTGTTTGTAACAATCTTTGGGATAGGTGTACACCCAAAAATGGACATCTTTTGGCTGAGGAATTATCATATGGGATATTATAAAATATTTTGTAAATTATATCAAGAGTTTTGTTTATTTATACTTCAGAGCAATTTCAAAGAATCCCACACTTACCTGGTGAAGTACAGACATCTCCAGTCCAGAGCGATTTCTCTCATAAGGTCCTATGTGACGCATGTGTTGAATTATGCTACGGAACAAGTCCTAGCTCCTAAAGAGGAAATGACTGGTGACGAGGAAACGATGGAAACAGCATATGCAGTTTACTTCGGAAAGTTTCAAGCGGCTGCACCGAAATTAAAAAAAGTTATTAGTGAAATTGAGGAAAGAGCTGATAGAAATACTGAGTAAGTTAATTATATATATACACTGTTACTTATAACTTTATTAGTGTGTAATTTAAAAATGATTAGTTAGGATTAAATAAAACATTTAGAGCCGTAGTCGTCAAACTGCGGCCCGCGGGCTGCATGCGGCCCTCGGTTGTTTTTCGTGCGGCCCGCGACAAAGTAAATTATTTCAAGACAGCTTTACTCAGATGCCCTAGACAGAAATCAAAAACCGACTTAAGGGGCTACCTCGGTCCCACTAGCGCCGCCAATTGAAAAATAAATATGTTTCAATAAATAAAGAGAAAATTCTAACGGTGCTAGTGGGACCGAGGTAGCTTCTTAACGCTACTCACGCGTGATCGTGTCGTGACTTGTTCCCGCGCTCCCCGCTCCGCGCCCGTGACGAGCCGCGACGCGAGTCATTTCATTTGTTTTTACGCACAAGAATAAACGTTTCTTGCTTCATAGATTGCGCGTGCGGTATTTTATGTATTATGGCGGGAGTATCATCTAAATGTGCTACTAAAAGGAAGATAACTGATGAAAATAGAAGTTTTCAAGAAAAATGGGAGGAAGAATTTTGTGTTATAAGTGGATATAAGGAGGGTACTGCTGTTTGTCTAATATGCCGGGAAACTGTCGTCGGAATTAAGCGATACAATTTATTTCGCCACCACACAAGTAAGCATAGTTCATTTACCGAAGCCTACCCGTTAGAATCGATGCAAAGAAAGAATAAATTAAGTCATTTGAAATCGTCAATTCATCATCAACAAAATATAATGACGACAGCAGTCGGGCAAAATGAGGCTATTACAAAAGCATCGTACCAAGTATGTAACATCCTAGCAAAACGCATGAAGCCCTTTACTGATGCCGAATTGATGAAAGAGTGTATGATAACTGTTTCTCAAACGTTATTTGAAAATTTTTCAAATAGTAAACAAATAATGACAGAAGTAAAAAAGCTTACACTTTCTGAATCTACCTGTCGCCGCCGTGTTGAAGATATTTCGAAAAATTTGTTTGAGGCAGTGATCAACAAATTGAAAAACTGCAAATACTTCAGTCTTGCTTGCGATTCTAGTACGGATATAACTTCTATGGCTCAGTGCTCATTATTTGTTCGGTACTGCATAGTGGACGGAATCATAGAAAAAGACTTCTTAGCTGTAATTACCATGAAGGATCGTACGAGAGGTTGTGATTTTATGGAAGTTCTAAAAGAATTTATGGAAAAACATGGAATACCTGTAAATAGATTGATATCAGTATGTACTGATGGTTGTCCGTCAATGGTGCAAATAATGGTTTGATTGCTTTAATGAAGAAAGAACGGAATTTACCTAATTTGTTGCCCATTCATTGCTTGCTGCATCAAGAAACTTTGGCAAGCAAAATTTCTAATAACCTGTTAAAAGACGTGATGAATACTATTGTAAACATTATAAATTTTATTCGCGCGCGCGAACTTTATCATCGAAAATTCAAAGACCTACTTGAAGAATTACATGCTAATTATGGCGATGTCATTTTACATATAGCCGTCAGATGGTTAAGCAAAGGAAAAGCATTGGAACGATTCTTTCATTTAAAACACGAAATTATACTTTTTTTGCAACAAAGTGGCAAAGAATTCCCCCAACTACAACAAAATGACTGGTGGACACTTGCGGCTTTTTTAACCGACATGACTATGAAATTCAATAGTCTGAATTTAGAGATGCAAGGACCTAACAAAATAATTGGGCAAATGACAAATAAAGTGTTTGCATTTCAGGACAAACTGCAATTATACATAAATGAACTCGAAGCAGGAGATTTTTCAAATTTTCCAACTGTTTCTGCTCTGCAATGCGAAGTTTCTATTCTCGACAGTATCCATAAAGATTTAATATCTTATTTGAAAGAATATTTGAGAGAAATGCAAAATAGATTTGACGATGTGCGAAAAATTAAGAACTGCTTTATACTCGTGGAAAACCCTTGGCATGTTGATAAAGAAGATATGAAATTATTTTGCCGGTTTGGGTTTTCTAAAACACAGATAATGAATGAAATCATTGAATTAAAACACGACACACAGCTAAAAGCCAGTTTCATTGAGCATCGTGAAAAGCAGGAGTACATAGAATTTTGGAGAAATGCCCCTAGCAAGTACAAATCTTTACAAGACTGCGCACAATTTGTTTTAACCATATTCTCTTCAACATATCTTTGTGAAGCTTCATTTTCTAAAATGACCTTCTTAAAAAATAAATACCGGAATCGCCTTTTCACCCATTTAGAAGACACAATGAGGATTGCATGTAGTCCAAAGGATGCCGATATGCAAGAAATAATTAAAAAAGTTCAACACCACAATTCCTAATTATAAAACAGGTATTTTTATTACGGCGTTAACTTCTTAAATATTTTCTTACCTAATTACCGTTTATTGAAAAAAGATGTTTATAAACTATCTTTTTTAAATAAACGTTGTAATGAACATTATCTATGATTACTTGTTTCGATATCAACTCCCAAACGAACGACTTCGCAGGCACAGCTAGTTCAAAGTAAATAATCGATGAGCTAAAAACGAGTATACATATAATGTCGATATTGGAGCGTTCACATACTCTGCGGCCCGGCACTGGCACTCGCACTGTCATGTGTGGCCCTTGGGCAGTAAAGTGTGACGACCGCTGATTTAGAGCATCGCAATTACGTGTTTGACAAATTTTGTCTCTGTTTAATAGTTAAGTTACTTTACTTAACTACTTATTATCTGCGTATATTAATATAGTGTATATGTAGGGTAGAACTACGGAGAACTATATCAGATGGGGGACGCATTGAAAAAGTGTCCAGGTACTAAATAAGTCACCATAGCCTATGGACACTTGCAACATCAGAGGTGTCACATGCGCGTTGGCGAATCTTCTATATCCTATTTACTTCCCCTTTGAAGAATGTCATACGGTAGCTCCAGGAAAAACCTCAGCAGGGAGCTCATTCCACAACTTGAACGTGCGTTGGAGGAAATCCCTCTGGAATGAATTCGTGTACTCGTTCCTGTACATACTGCTGTTGTATAGACAGGCACGCATCCCTGTACATACTGGTGTTGTGCAGACAGGTACACGTCCCTGTACATATCGGTGTTGTGTAGATAGACACACGTCCCTATACATATTGGTGTTCTGTAGACTGGTATATGTTTCTGTACATACTGGTGTAGTTTTTTTTTTTTTTTTTTTTCGAAATGTCTACGCTATTGACCCAGTAAGGTCTTAACAGCTTCACCGGTTCACCGGACTACTAAGGCGA
>JACEII010000692.1:0-13301 GCA_014332785.1 Antheraea mylitta
ATCCAAGAAAAAGACGTTTTTAATATTACCATTAGCTTTTGAAAATATTTTTTTTTTTTGTTGATACATGAGGATGAATTGCAACATTGTTACCGCGGAGGTCTAATTCATGGATTACTTTTATGAACAAAATTCTTATTTTGATTATACATAGTATTATTTGGTTCATTTTTTTATTAATTCATCATTTGAAGTGAGTTCACCATAAAAAATAATAAACATTACAATAATAATTATATTTTACAATATCATTGTTGAATGTAGGATGAAAAATGGTAATTAGAACGTAAGAGTTAAAAAATATATAGAGTCGAGCATAGTAACCTCCTTCACAACCCTTTTTTGAAGTTCCTAATTATTGACGGCTGTCAAAATGTCTTTTTTATTTACATGTGTGTATATGTTGCGTAAAATTCGAGTAGTAGTGTGAGGTGTGCATATTTTAATTAATTTAATGTACTTCATGCATTTTATATAAAATAAATCGCTTACTGCACTTCTCCGCCATATAAACTTTAACTATGCCAAATTAAAAAATTCACCCATTAAGGGGAAATAAGTTAAAAAGGGGTACAAGTTTTTTTGTTTCACGTATTAATATATAGACGTATTATCGAAAACTTCTTGTTCCAGAGAGCTAGTTCTCCCACTGCTATCTGATATGAACTTCGTCCAGGAGTTGTGCGATGAACTACATATATTATTCAAAGTGAGTTAAACGTAATTACTAATTAATATTATATAAATGCGAATTTCAGTTTGTTTTTGTTTGTGTTACGCTTTTACGACCTAACTTTATCGATCGCTAGGTAATTTTATATACCTTTATTACAAAATGATATAGGGCATCTTTCTGAGTGAAGCCGCGAGCAAACGCTAGTGGTATATAAAGACAGTTACATAAAAACGATAAAGTAATTTAAAAAAAGAAAGAATTAACCGACTTCAATATTAATCAAAAACCCATAAGGCACTAAAAAGCGGAAAATAAATAATTAGATAAAACGTGAATATGTGTGCTATCTAGAGATGTATTGGAAGTTGGCACCAACCGAAAATCATATCATCTACATAGGTACAAAGACATTTATTTTCCGCTTTTTAGTGCCTTATGGGTTTTTGATTAATATTGAAGTCGATTAATTCTTTTTTTTTTTTTGAAAATTTACTTTATTTTCCTATTTTTAGTGTACATAAATATATTTTACTGAAACATGCGGGTCACCTGATAGTAAGTGATCACCGCCGCCCATGGACACCTGCGACTCGAGAGGAATCACAGATGCGTTGCCGGCCCTTAAGAAAGGAGTAGGCTTGTTTCTTGAAAGTTGTGTTACTTTGTTATGGATCCAATAATCGGAACCTAACCAAACCCCCATCAAACTACCCTTGAAGTACATCCATTCCAATAAAAAATGAATCATCGAAATCGGTTGGCGTGATATTGAGTTATTCGTCTATTTGTTGTGTACTTAATGCAAATTTAACACTTATACGGGATTGCACCGGATGTCGTTGTCAAAACTGGACCAAATTGAAATGGGACCACACGGGAAACACCAGCTTTGAAATAAAAAAAGAATTATCAAAATTGGTTCACCCAATCCAAAGTTATGAGGTAACAAACATTTAAAAAAAATACAGACGAATTGAGAACCTCTTCCTTTTTTTGAACTCGGTTAAAAGTAGATTTTGTTGACGAGATCTTAATCTGTCATGTAGTAGATTCTATTGTTTATTCACAATCTCTTGTTGTTAGACTCTATATTGTGCAGTGTTGATAGTGTTTTACGTAATATAGTGCGGTTATTGCGCACAAGTGAACTGGATAGGAATTAATACCCTGGAGCATGGATTTTGAGATACCACAAAAAACCGATTGAATGTTCTAACAAGAGGTCCACCGGCTTTTCAGAACATTGAAATTATCATAAAACACTTACCTACACGACATCTATACGATAATGGCAATAATAATTAAGAAGATTGTTTGCTAAAAATAAAATAAATAAAAATAGAAGTATCCCTTATACAATTTCTTTTTTGAAGTAAAAGAGAAAAGAAATGCTCAACCTTGACCAAACAGTGTATGTTTGAATTTTATTAACATGTATGTATGTACGTTGTATCCGCAGCAAGACAAGGGTTTCGACAAGGGTCTGTTCGAGCGACAGATGTCGGTGGTGCGAGGGCAGGTGCTCAACCTCACGCAGGCCCTCAAGGACGGCAAGAGCCCCGTGCAGCTCGTACAGATGCCCGCCGTCGTCGTCGAGAGGTATAAAAACCCTAAACAGCCCCTGCTTTTATACTCTACAACCACCTCCTTTATACTCTACAACCACCTCCTTCATATTCCACAACCACCTCCTTAATACTCCGCAATCACCTCCTTTGTACTCCGCAACCACCTTTAATTTTACGTGGTGATAATCCTGCATGGATATATGGGAGAGTAGGCAATGTCTATCTATCATCAACTTAAACCCCGTGATGTACCTTCTCTAAGGGGACTAAGCCTGGTGGTCCCCACCCTGCTTCAGTCCAAACAACCCCGCTTTCATATTCGCTAACCACCTTTATACTTTTCAACTCCCTTCTTTATACTCATTATTGTAATATATAGCCTTTGTAGTAAAAATCCAAAAAGATACAGTACTATTCCTTAGCGATATGTCAAATTTATATTAAAACGACCGAAGACACGGGCAAAAGCTAAAGATCATTGTTGACGCTGGTTGTAATGGGGATATAAAAGATTTAATATTTAAGCAGTAAGATGCTTTCTGGGTGATCGCTACAATGCACAACGGCCGGCAGGATAGGAAAATAAATAGGACTCACCATTGGGCTGGTTCTCACGGTCGTAGGAGGCCTCCTTCTCAATTAGTGACACTTCCGATTGCACCTTTGATTTCTAGTATTCACAGTATTCGATAACGTTATAATAACACTTAATTATAATATTGCGTCGCGGAGATGCGCGCGGTGGCCGTGAACTTGCGGAATAACTGCCACGCCGGTGAGGGGGTTGGGGGGAGGAAAAAGGATACTTGACGGATTAAGACAAGGATGGGTATACCATTGTGCATTGCAACGTCTCCCACCATTTTAGCCTAAACAATCATAATAATTTAATTAGTTTCACCTGTCGAGAATTTATATGTATATCAGTATTAAGTCAGTTTTTATATTTTTATTTTTCTTCACAATACCATCTGATAGTTGGAGGAAAATACCTAATGGTATTAAGTCCACCAGTGTATAAATAAAAGATTGCAATGAGGTACTCATTCATTCATTGATGGATTGAATACTTTCATAATATCAATGTCAAATAAGATGGTAACGAATGTGAATGTTATCAGGTCTAAAAGTGGCACGACATCCTCTCGGTTCTTCGACTCTTTCCAGCAGCGGTTCCAGCACAAGTCCCCATTCTTCTCGTGGTGGTGAGAACATGGATATCGATACTAAACCCACGTAAGTACATCGATACTCGATAACGATAGGTCACAATCGATTTAAACATATCCCTAAAAGAGTAATACAAAACCCTAGTACGGAAAATAGACATTTGCTCCGAGAAATAAATAGAATACAATAAACTTTATATACGGGAAAGAATAAGATACACAGAGAACTTAGGAGAAGAAAAGTATTTGAAAAAGAGAAGGTATATCATTGATTAATTAATAGATACCTGTCAAAAAAACTTGAATTGTTTTGTTTGTAGTCTACTGTTGACATTCTCTTTTAAATATAGAAATAAGTTTACACTGTTTTGTATAATTCTACCATACAAATAAAAAAGGCCCACATCTGACTTGTTTTTATAATACATATTTCATTTTATATTTAATTGGAATCAGAAAAAATAGGTGCATCTGGCAGTATTTTTTTTGTTCACCTGTTTGTTCTCGTACTTAAAGGATACCTAATTAAAATAAAAGTGCAGTTCTCACTTCTAACATTGAAACCTTTGTTATAGTGATAAATATTCAAATAGACGATGTACATCATACTGGTTATAACACCTTATCTCAAGATTTCATAATATACAGACACATGCGTACAAGTAAATATACAAGAAAGAAAAACCGTGAAACACTGTATAATGTATTCTATCTCATTCTGTCACATGTTAAACCTATGTTTGTCTCTTTTTAATGTCGCTGTTTCGTTTCAACGAGTTTCAAATCACAAAGGGGTTAAGAAGTTTTCATTTTAAAACTGTGGAAATATTTTATCAAACCAAGAGACCGAGCAGTTTTTTCGTTAAAAATAGTTTTTGTTATACAGAGGAGGGAGAAAAAATAAATGGTTTTGTGGTAAATCAACCAAACTGATCTAATTTCTAGATTATAGATAGTTTTTCATTACAACGAAAGACATTATAAAGAGTTTAATGTAGTATTCAAATATTAAACGTTACTAGTAGATTTGCAAACATCACTCAGACCATATATCGACTCTTAAAAAAATTGCATAGTCCGGAATAAATTATTTAAATAGTCGTAATTTATTATATACTAGTTATGCTCCCGACTCGTTCCACATGGAACTCAATAAAAAAAAAGTAACTAATAAAATTGTCTGAATATATTAAATCCATTTGTTTATTCACTTTTCTCTCGTACTTAAGTCAAGTCGTCATTAAAATTACAATATTTTTTTATAGAGTGAATCGATTTTAATGAAACTGAGATAAAAAAAGAGGTTTTATTGTGATCAAATGGACAAACAGGCAGAAATTTTAAAAAATTAAAAAGAAGTATGAAATTTATTTTATCACTCGTTCCTAAGACACCGCCAATAATTTTTTTTTTACAAAAATCTAAAAATGCACACAATTTAGATTTCCATTCTTATTATATGTTGAAAACGTATAATTCACACATTTTAATTTTTTTATATATAGATCCCCAGAATGTACAACGCAAACCGGTGAGAGTTCCCCAGCGGAGTATAGTTATTTACGATAAACACAATTGTATATGTATATTGTATGTATGTATAATGTAGAATAGAACGTTATTAAATTAATTAATTAACATACTGTTGAAGTTAGACGAAACTGTAGACTATCGTATTTATTCTGTGACATCGCCTACTTCGTTACTAAGCTGTTATGTATTTATTTCTAGAAATATCTAAAATAATATCTATATTTTTTTTCTTTGTGATGCTTATCTAAGTGTTCCAACTGATATTGTTTATTATAAATAGTGGTCTTAATCGAAATTCACTATGGTCTTGATCGACAATAGTGATGTAACGATGTGGATTTTATCGGTTTTTTTACTGATTTACGTTAATCGACTATTTAGTAGAATAAAAATATCGGTTATTTAGAAAGTGACGCGAAAAATATGTTTTTTTCTATGATCTAAGTATTTTAACTAGTTATTCCAACGTAAATCAGATTAACGCTTTAGGTTTTGAGGAATTATTATCTATCCACCTTTAATCCATAAAGTCTTACCTTGAAATACTCTTTTTCTATATCTTTCTTTATTGCTCGTTGTTTCTTCTTTGTCTCTCACAAACATATTTCGTTATTACCGAATTATTTTCTATAAAATACATTATTATAATATTCCCGTCAAATACACAGTCACATGTTTTTATATCTGTAATACAATTGTATTGAAATTTCATCATACTATATTATGCCCATCATACTGATGATATTGTGGACATTAGGAAGTCACTTGTCATTTTTTTTTTAATTCAGACCTAAGTTGTTTCTACCAACTTTTTCGAAGTGTTTTAGATTTTCCAGTCGACATAAAATGGGTAAGTTAGTTAGGGGGTATGAAAGCGTTACGTAAGCATTTCGAGATGGGCGGTATGGATAATTATACTTTCCCTGGTAAACCAAGTGGGGATATATTAAAATATATCTATAATATAATAAAATATACTAAAGCAAAGATGACTAAGATAAAAACAATCAGGTAAACTAATCAGTTGTCTTACCCGGTGAAACTGTTAAGACCTTGGTGGATCAATAGCGTAGTCAGTACGAAAAAAAAAAACAGTTGTCGGTCACCCTCAGATTAAACTAGTCTAATTGGCAACTCTGTTATATAAAATAAATCATGTGATTCGAACCGTTTTGTAAATAATTGTATGTTAAATATTTCGTCAAATCGATACGAAATATATTAATTTTATAATTAACAGTTTAATTATTATTAACTGAAATTAGTAAACATATTAATAGTATACTAGGATAATTTCTATTTGATTCACATACATATATATCTTTCCCACTGGTGAAAATGTGTCTGCATGATATTTGACAGCAAATTTACAACAAGAAGCAGAGGAATACGTTTGTATCAATAAAATACCTGCATATCTTCTTTCGTTTTTCTTTGTATATTCATTTTAAGTTCATTCCTTAATTAACAGTGCTATAGCAATAGGGATTGTTAGGTATACATTACTAGGCGCTATACCGTCATATGTTTAATAGAACGATATAGTATTTGTGAGAATTCTTTCAATCAATGGAAGACATTCATGAATTCATAACTCATTAATTCATAACTTTCGTCTAGGATTTGAATTGTCGTATGCATTTTTTTAGTAAAGTTTATGTTCATTTTCTTCCAACAGTTCAAAAAAAAAATACAATTTAAAAAAATACAATAACTTATGATTTGAATTTTTTAGGGTTATTTGTTGAAAACAAACGTTTTAAATTGTTCTAAAATATTTACTTTCTGATTCTAAAATCCTGTTTACTCTTAGTAGTATTTATAATTTGTAAATTAAGTTTTCATTTATTTTACTGCTTCTTTCTTTAAAAAGAATAACAAGATTATTACGAAATTCTTTGACTTTCCTAAGCCTTCTTTATTAAAATCTCTCTGCTCGTACCCTGTACGAACTTTAACTTTTTTCTAAAGTAGGTACATTAAATTTATATACCTATTTAGACATGTTAAAGTCGTCCACATCCAACTAAAAAGATGACCGACCCAAAGTGGTAGTCGAAACGATTAGACAGTGGCTTTAAAATGTAAAATTTTGTAGGTAAAATGTCAGTCATGACCATATTTTAATAAATCAGTGACAGCACCGACTCTTTATATATAAACTGTAAAATCTTCCTAGGAATGAATATATAGAGTACCCATTTTTTATTTTACCAATTTAGAAGGTGATATGTTGTTTCCCTTATTAACCTATACTGATTTATTAATATGCCTTATGTTAACTTATTTTTGTAATCTTCAATTTTTTTTTTCATAATGAGTTAATTTTAAACATGGCTTGTTTTTTGTGATATTAGTTAAAATTTAAGGCAGTAATCGATATTATAAATATCGATATAATTTATAGATCAAAATGCCGATACTATTGATTGTCATTTAATTTTAACGAAGTGTCAGTTAATTTTAATTGTTTTCAAGATAGTACAACTTTTTTTGTAATTCTAAATAATGTAGTGATATTTAGTAATCGAGATTTAGTTAGAGATGCCAGTGTATTTCTTGTTTGCTTGCTATATACGGTTGAAGAAATATAGGCAAAATAATAATATTTCTGTTGGATGCATGTACAGTTTTATTAGACAAGTTTATTGTAGGCAAAAATTGTTGAAAAGTGCTAGGAATGTAACAGAATAAATAATAGACGAACATGTCTTTGACAATTGACATATTATAGATGGTGTTGCCGGGAGTTTATGGTAAAATCTTAGTTTGTCATATGGTGATTTTTATTTACGAACTTGCGTTATTTGACCCGATATTTTGTGATATTTATCTCACCTTGCGTAATATAGCTTGATTATTGTGAATAAATGGAATGGATTGAGTAAAATAACATAAATGAAGTCTAAGATTTTGCAAAAGACTCCCTGGAAATATATAACAAAGGGGCCACCACTTTGTTAGAAAATTGCAATCGTCACAACTATTTTTTTGATAGTAAATAGTTTTCCACTTGGCAATAGAATTGGTTGCCAAAGTAGGAACAACAAGCAACATCATTCTCTTATGTATTGTATTTGTTATAGATAAAATTGAAAATAGAACTATAACCAGGGAAAAAATATTTGCAACCTCAAAGCTAGTGGACAGTTTGTTTGTTGAACGACAACACTGGTTTTAAAAAGCATACTATACGATTTTAAAGAAATACTGTTCTATTTATGATATAGTATTCAAATATTTAGTACCAATAAAATATTAACAAAGATTTGTAAATCGTGACAAAATATAACAATAGGCGACTACTAATGTCAAGATAAAATAGACAAATTATTAATAAAATTTAAAATTATCTTGTTTATGAACGATCAATATAGTTCAAGTTTTGAGTTAGTTGTGTAATTAGAACATTACGAGACCTGTGATCGGTCGAAGCGTGTGTAATCAATTGTTTATAGGAAGAGAGTTCATTGACAACTGGGTTGCCATGTAATTTAAACGTAATATTATACTAGATAGGATATATTTTAGTAAATAATTGACATAATACGCGGACGACGTTTAAACTTTTTGCATGTCTTGGTATAGCTAACAATATTATTTCTATCAATGAATACTCAAGGAATTAATATAAAACTAAATTTTACTTTGTTACGTGTGTATATTATGGACTAAATGATTCATAGTCATTATTTATACTTCTCGGGCTATATGAATAATGACAATTCCAATCAGGCTATCTAATTAATACTTATTTAAAATTTATTTTGTTTTTATTTTGAGGTTATATTTATTGACACTAAAGACAGCGGAATGATAATTTTATGTAAATCCAGTACACAGAGAATACAAGATGTCATAAATAATGAAGATTTCAATATATATTAACTATGTAGTCTGATTTAGTCCATAACATATACATATAAGATCCAAAAGACCAAAGATAGTTGTACTTTATGTATTAATTGATAGTATAGTATTTCGAATGATATGTGCTCTATACAATTCGAAGTAGAACATCCATGCCCGACGGTATGAAAAATTGAAAAAAAGAATAGAACTCTCTTCATATAAACTTTTGAAATAAATTAAATATTGTAAATAGTTTTAAAAACTTATGTTCGATAGTTAATTCATGTTTATATTACGCGTATTTAATTTTGGATAAAAAAATATAATCACCATTGCATTTTATATTGTTTTATTTATTTCTTCCTTATGATATGTCAACGAATTTATTTGGATCCTAAGTCCCAAAAGGACTAATCCATCTGCAATAATATTTTGTATATTTGGAGAGTTTATATGTATGAACGGGCTAATCCCAGAACTTACGAAATCGATTTGTATGATAGATAGTCCGTTTATTGAAAAATATTATGGGTTTTATTACACTTGCACGATCGAAACGAGCATTAATAACGATATAGTCAATCTATTTGAAAAAGTTGGCAAGTACGCAAAGCGAATAAAACTATAGTATAATCGGTCTTACGTGTAATACTGCTCGCACCTCCGAGACGCTTCCGCAAAGTACCTTTTTTATATATCATAGGAGACAAAGGAACAGGTGAGTCATCTGATGTTAAGTGATCGCCACCGTCCATAGACACTAGCAACACCAGGAGAGTCGCAATTGCGTTGCCAGACTGTGTTGGGGAGAGGAAGGGTTGAGGAGAGGTGGGTCTCCGGCACTCTCACTGACCGAACGAAACGCAACAGTGCAAGCACTGTTACTACACGTCGGTTTTTTTTTATGAGAGGGTACTACCCCGGACGAGCCGACCCATTCGTGCTGAAGCCAGTTAATAGCTTCAGCGTACCTCTACCACCACCTACCTCTTGGTTACCTTGGACAGGTTGCAGAGACGGACTGTCCGCATTGTGAACGATGCAGACGTAACAGAGTGTATAGAGCCGCTTCAGTTGCGTAGGGACATAACCTCACTGAGCGTGTTCTTCCGTCTGTATCATGGCGAGTGTTCTGAATTTTGGTTTGTTGAATTTTTTCCACAATCGAACCACGCATGCTGGGCTTCGGAGCCACAGTTTAACGGTAAATTGTATCCGAGCACGAACTAAAAAGTTGGCAACTCTTATCTTTGCCTTACCGTGAAGCTGTGTGAATCTCCCGGCTAGTGTGTTCCCTCCTTCCTATGGACATGGGGTCCTTCAAGCGAAACGCGAAGAGACGCAGGCCGGCATGACAGCGGTGACCGACGATTTTAGTATTGTACAAGTTATATATAGTCCAAGATCTCAGAATGATTATTTTTAAATATATGAAACCATTATCTTGATTTTATCACTATCTAGATTATACAATTAATTTTTTTTTATTGTCATTACCTGAACATGTATTACTTGTACGTGTAGGCCGTAGCTAAAGTCGAATTTGAGGTAGGGCAGGATCGGTTATAGTTAGGGAGGAAAGTAAAAAAAATATCATAATTAATCTGCTGTTACACAGAACAAAGAACTATTATAATATGCAATGAATATCACAAACTGTGGTATGTTCGGAAAAGTTTAGATACCTAGCGCTACATTTTTTTATCTCAAACTATGAACAAATAATTTAATTGTAATAATTTATGATAGTTTTTGGTATTTTAAGGTAGGACATTGCGATTTCAAGGTACAGCATTACCCTACAATGCTCCGCCTCTAGCTAAGGCCGTACCTGTACAAAATAATTTTGATGTGTCGCATGTGCCTGAACCAAGACGGCTAAAATTCTTTTTTTTTTTCGAACTGACTATGCTATTGATCTAGCAAGGTCTTAACAGCTTCGCCGAACTAGACGGCTAAAATGTATGTATTATTTACTACATCTATCTATCTATACTATAAAACTGTACGAAGTCGAGATCTGTACATTAAATATTTTTTGAAAATTTTAATCAGGGTAGACTATGTTATCGATATAGAAGCCAAAAATAATCTTTTTACAATTTTTGTCTGTCTGTCTTTCTGCTTGTCTGTCTGTCTGTCCCTATGAACACGCATCACTCTGAAAGTACTAAACCGTTCTTGAAGAAACTTGAGATAGTGATAACTAATATTACGAGATTACATCAAATATACTTTTTGCTCCATAAAACGCAAAGGGTTCTCCAGGATAAAGGATTAAAGTTTAGAATTTAAACCCGTATTACTCTAAAAGTACTGAACCAATTTTAACGAAACTTAACACAGTGATAACTGATATTACAAGGCTACATCCAGAATACTTTTTGTCCCATAAAACGCAAGGGGTGCTCCAAGATAACGAAAAATAAAAAATTTTAGTCAACGTAACTAGACTTTTTTGCGACACCTTAGTACAAGAGCCGGCAACGTTGGATGAACAAGAATTTTAGAATACCTGGTTCTTTAATATATCAATATATATATTTTTTTGTATCATAGGAGGCAAACGAATAGGTGGGTCACGTGATGTTAAGTGACTACCACCGTCTATAGACACTACCAACACCAGGGGTGTCGCAAGTGAGTTGCCAATCTGTATATGGGGGAGAGGCAGGGTACAGGAAGGGAAAGGAGGAAAAGGGAAGAGAGGCTGGTCTCCGGCGCTCTCACTGACCGAAGGAAACACTACAATGCAAGCAATGTTATTTCACGCCAGTTTTCTGTGAGAGGGTGGTATAAGCCCTAACGAGACAATCCATTCATGCTGAAACCAGTTACAGCTTCAGCGTGACACTACCACCTACACAAATTTCAATATATCAATAGACAGAATTTAGGACACCTGGTAGCTGGTTAACGTTGTATTTTTAATGCGCATTTTGATTTATGAATAAGTTTAAGAACATTTTTTTTCAGTACCTTTTAAACGCAATTAAAAACATGAATTTATCACAGTCAGACATATTTTTTATAAACAATCATACGCCCGCTGATATATTTTATAATTAAAAAGAATTAATTTCAAACCAATTATTTTTTTCCATAACAAAGAACAAATTTCATTTTATCAAACATTATTGATATTAAGATTTCACCATATACAATAAACAACAATAAACGTAAATGTATGACTTAGGACTGGCGCCATTTTAAATATATGCGTCGATAACATACGCTGCTCCAATTATCGCTATCATTATCGTGCAGCTAGTACTGCACTAAACTATAGCTATAGCTAAGTTATTCTACACACATATTATTTCTATAGCAATAAATCGGTCTAAATATTGAGTAAATAGCTGAATTATTCAGAAAGATGAATTCAGCACCCAGGTAGCTTGGACGTAGTTCGGATGAATATAATATATAAAGCTGGCTTGATTGATTCTTTCCGGTATGATCTCTGCCTATGTAGGCAATTTCGCAAATATCAAGTGTGACAAATACACGTTATGAATTTAATGCCAAATATTCAGTGTAACAACGTAGAATAATCTACAATAGAAACATATCAACATAGATAAATTACCAAAAGGTGATAGGCACTAAGTTGTGAGTGGTACAGAGATTATTTATAGAAATATATTTAAAATTTGTTTGCGCAACAGTTTCTAACTCTTAGACAATAGTTGCCAGCAAGTGACAGTTGACGTATTATATTTTTCTTCAATACAATGGAGTATAAAAAGGTTTTAATACAAGTGAAGTTAGTTATGATAAAGTAAGTTGTAGAGACATTTATTTAGTTTTATGTAGGTTAGTTTTTATCTTAATTGAACGTGGTAGATGATGGCAAGAACGGGTTCTAGGCTAAAAAAAAATCACATATAATCTGGGTATGTTTGAGTGAGCCCGTGGATAGTTTAGATTCACAATGGGAAGCGGTAGTTGTGACTGCAATCGGGTATAAGTTTTATTCAATTTTTTCGCGTTTAAAAATACAATTTCAACCAGTGATAACCAATTTGGTGCAGACGAAGTTGCACGGGTCAGCTAGTCTATACTAATATTATAAAGCTGAAGAGTTTGTTTGTTTGTTTGGTTGAACGTGATAATCTCAAGAACTACCGGTCCGATTTGAAAGTTTCTTTTAGTGTTAGATAGCTCATTTATCGAGGATGGCTATAGGCTACATATCATCACGTCAAAACCAACAGGAGTTGAGCACTAGTGAAGAATGTCAAAAAAACGGGCTATTTTTTAAGCTTCCGCTACGTGTTAATGTCAGTATTATATGCGTTGCCATGGTAACGCGATAACATTCTATCGGAAATATTTTCATGGTTTATTTTGTGTTCCTACTCAAAAAGTTTGTTCTACGTTAGTTTTGTTTTCAATTTTTAATTATACGTGGTACGTTTGTATCGGAAACATTTGTATAGTTTATTTTGTGTTGTTATTCAAATAGTTTAGTAGTAATAATATTCGTCCAAAAAGACTGGC